>JAQIXW010004318.1:0-11792 GCA_034700685.1 Willowsia buskii
GTTTTGAGGACAAGATCATTTGTACGCGATGTTTTTAATACATATATGTATTATAATATATGTATTCAGCCCGAACCTGCTCCTCTTTTTAGCATCCAACATTCAAGAGTAATTGCACACAGATAGGTTATTCATAAAAACCACTTGACTAGCTAAACTTCTTTCTTTTGCGGATAGTTTTTTTCTAGGAATTCTCAGGATTTAATAATGCATAATGTATGATGCAGCATCTGTCTGTGTCTCTGCTAGTACATAATTTTATGTGTGTGTGTGGTAATGGAATGCACGCACTACGGCAAAAATATCCAAAACATTACCATCCCCGGCAGCATAATGAAAGAGAATGCGGATTTGACTCATTCTAGATTCACATTCATACTTTTTGTCTATTTTGTGTGATTATATCTTCGTGCCAGTCGACTATAATATAACTTTGCTTTTTGTGCCAAATATATTTGAATGCTTAGAAAACATAAATCTCATTGACTATTCGTGCTGGACTAGACAACAAAACTACCTTTGAGATTCTGCGTTATATGGAATTTACACGGTTTTCTGACCAATGGGCCGAATGAGTGCTTGTACATGTCGTCCATACAATACTTTTGTTCCCCACTGGTATTATCATTTGATTTTTTGGCTTGCATTACTCATCTCACTGGAATTTTCATGCATGTGTCATCCAAGATAAAATTACACAGAGAGAATTGACATCATGTCACGAAACCTAATTTTATGTCAATTATGATAATTCTTTGTGTTTGTATGCGATGCCCGCAAAAAACTTGTGATCCAATCAGGAGAAGAAGTCAAGTAAAGTCGTTTACATTCTTGTTGAACTATATGAGCTAGATGTAGACAAAGACACGACATTGCAAAGCCAGCAATAAATTATTATCATTTTTTGTTGCCCTTCAACAAGCACCGCTGCATCATTGCGTTGTTTTCTCAAGCATTTCTAAAAAGTTGTTGAGAGCTTTTTCCCTCTAGAGGAGGGGTAAAAAGTGACAACTCAGCAAAGTGCCACCACCAACGACCATCACCGCACACCTTTACAGTTTACCAAAGAGAATGATCAAACACCATCCTCATCCTCATCACATCATCATCATCTAGCAAAAAAACAAGCCCATATACATACATACACAATGCTTATGTCTCATGATTTTCCCCATCTCATCTCTTGACAGTTTCTTGATGACTTTGCTTTCCACTTCTCATATTAAAATTCTTATAATATACGAAATCCTCAGCATAATATTCATGATGAGTATAATCATCATCAAAATGAAACATGAATATGACTTGACAGCTTTCGGATGTTTTATTTTACGTAACCGGTGAAGGTGGTTGTAAATTTTAATGTTGCCTCTTCTCCCTTTTACATAACCCATTCTTCTCTCGTTTTTAACTCCACAAGGGATAATTTTCGCCTCGTGCTTTTTCAGTTGACAGTTGCTGTTTTGGGAGTTTGAGAATTATCTATATTCCTGTTTTCTCTCATCATCGCCAACAACCTCATCTCATCCTCTCATGGTGTGGTACAGTATTATCTTGTGGTTTTACTGGTTTTAATACTTAAAGAACGATATGATATTTATCATAGTAAAAAAATGCTCAGCTGAACAATGCAAACACACATCAGGGACACCAACGGCAACATAGGACTAGACTGTAGACTAATTAGCGTATCCTGTACACGAACTTCTTGTCACACCAGCTTTTTTCGTCTCAAACTTGTCATTTCTCTCTTCTTCCCCATCTTGCTGTCATAATCCATTAAATATTATCCCGCATATTCATATTATGTGTTTATGCGTATTTACAAGTTACCTGTCACTTTAAATTATTGTTATATTATTCCAAGATAGGACGCAACAGCGATATGATATGATGGCAGAACAATACTTGAGGTAGGAAACAACAAGAAGAAGAGAGCAGAAAATGATTATGGAGGAAACTCGAGAAGTGTTTTCTAAATGTTATGATCTTGATAATGACGACGGCGACAAGGCTATTGTTTCGTTTTGATAAATTTCAAACCATTCAACCATTCATTCCTGTTTTTGTATGAAAATGCAAAGAAATGACATTGTTTTTGGCGTATAGGTTTTGTAAGCTTTTAAAAAGATGAATATCTCTGTATAAGAAAGATTAAATGTATAAACAGTAAAACACCAAGCTAGGATTATAATACCTGCATGTTTTTTTTACTACCAGACAAGACAGGTCATCACTACCGCCATCAGAATATGTAAGCAGTTTTAGCAATAAAATATGTCCATTAATATAATGGTTATGTTGTGTATTTTATGGCCGCAGAGTTGTAAATGTTGTAATTCATAAAGATGTTGTTGACTGCTGCGGTAATGTTGGTGGTGCGGTGCTGGTGGTAAAGTAAAGGAAGAATATTATTGCCTATTATAGAAGAACTATTAATAAGTTTTCGCTTTTCATGCTTATTCAATTCAGTCAAAGAGTGACATTAAAATAAAATTCGTATCTGTTAAAGTGACACTTAATGCGTGTAAGTGTCGTTTGTCGAATCGGATTACATGCTTCCGTGTAAAAATGATGATACCGCATCATCATCGCTAGCATAATATCAGCAACAAAGAATAGTTTAACGATTTCAATAATGGTAATGGTGTTAGATTACTCTGTGAGATCTGAAGAGATGAGCCGAAGTAAGTACTTGTTCGTGTGCCTAGCTATTGCCTATACAGGTTGATGATGGCAGTAAATCCGAAAGTGAAGAAAAAGAGTGATAGCAAAGCTAAAACAAAGAAAATGACAATTGACTGTGTACATTGATCAGCGATCAAGATTTGATTTTGACGATGAAAAATGGATGAAAGTGGTCACATATGAAATACAGTTGCACGTACCTATGCCACTACAAGAGTCCTTGTGGTTATGTGCCCCTACACTGAAAGGGTAGATAAAACAACATTGTAGGTATATGGGTTTTATAAAGCTTGAATGATGTGATGTGGCAATATAGGCACGTCACAATAATTGTAAGTAACCTTTATAATCAGCAGTTTGTCACCCTATCTTGATTAGATCATGATGACCAGAGAGAATTTAACGTGAGTACATATAACTTTATGTAATTAAAAACATTTTGATTGGATAAAGCGAAAAATTGATGGGATTTGATGGGATTAGAGACGAGTTTTAGTCGCTTGAGACTCATTACTGCTCCTTCATACACACGATGACAGTATATTTAAGATTTCTTTTAGAGATAAAGGATTCATTAGTAATTTTTCTCTTTTTCATTCTGAATAGAAATCAAAGTGGTTTTTTATCAGAAAATATAATAATTACTAACGACAAGTAGAAAAAATGCAAAAAAATTATGGTTGTTATTGATTATTCGTGTGTTTTACCAGGTTGACTCACGTTGCGTGCACATTTTCTTACTAGAAAACCAAGTATAACGAAAAAAGAAGCACTTTGTCTTCATCATATAGGGTCAAGCGAAAGGGTTAAAATTTTCATAAAACATGAAGATACCTAGTCATGTAATAATTCACAATTATCATTTCATTATGAGATATTTCATCATCACAGCAGACCAATTAACTTTTTATCAGGTTTTTAAGACTATAAAGCAATTTATCACTTCAATTGTGATCGCAACAATGCTGCTTCAGGTTTAGATTCTTTACAGTGTATGTGCAAAATTCTGTTGGTATTTTCAAAGCAATTATACTTGCTAATATCAGAAAATTATGATTGAATGTGACAATTTAAACACAACTAAAGTAACACACTCTAAAATGAATTACCCACCTGTAATGCACAGAAGAGGACAAAAAATATGCACCCGAGTTGGTCATGAATCACTGCTCAATAAGAATTTAACATTTTGTCATTTTCTATTGTCTGCACACATATCTCACTAAATAATTGTCTTATGTTAAAAATATATTACGTAGGAGAAATTATGTATGTGCAAGATTGGGGCGTATGGGTGGGATCTTTACATTTTTTCTCTCGCAGGAGCTTCTCATGATGTGACTTTCTGATGTGAAGTATGCGTTCTAGCGCGTAGACACAAAAACAGGTATAAAATTTTTAATGCTGTAATAAAAAGATGTGATTTTGTCTTGCTGAAGCGAGGTGAGAAAAAATATAAAATGATATTAAGAAGACCAATGACCCAGACACAAGCGGTGCTATGAAAATGAACAAAATTCTTTTGTTTTGCATGCTTCACACTTTTTACGCATGTATAGCTCATGTAATGTATTATGCATGAAAATATGTGTGTATGTAGCATATAGCAGCTATATGTGACAAAACAGGTGTATAAGCCTTTTCTTTCTGGGAATTATATTTTAAGCCTTTTATGAAGGAAAACGCTTTACATATTTTATGGTACCCAGCCAGTAAACTACATGGTGTTCGTTTACTCGGATAACATGAAATGGATACTTTTTTTGACAAAAATGAGTGCAACAAAGGCTTTTCAAATATTTAGCACATGCCAGGCCATGCCACCAATAAATTATATGGACTTAAACTATTTGCTCTTATAATAGAACATCATTTCAGCATGAAATGAACAATACATATATACTATACAGAAACAGGCTGGGACAATACTGCAAAATATTTTGAAGAACAGCAGGAATATGAAAATAAAGAATTCACAAGTAGTATCTTGAATAGCCGTTGTATATTTTGCCCTCCTATCATCTATTCTGATCTTATGGTTTCTTGGTCTTGGTCCACCGCCACCTCCACCACACGACGACCATCAACATACTACATAAACTACATTAGACTATCTACTAGGAAGGGTTGAGTGCTATTGTAAAACTGTTCTGTAATATTTATTTAAGCTCTCTTGACATTTCTCAAGGATTTTTGGGCTTAAACACTTTTCTGTAACAAATCCAATGAAAAATTGCACTTCTTTCCTTCTTTGTACTTTTTCTAGTACGACAGCATATTATTTGCATGTGTTAACGATAACAATGCGTACAATACTGAAGAAGCATATAATACATTATTCCTGGAGGAGTATTTTGCTAGTATTAATATTTCCTTCCACCATGCCTCCACCTTCCCTGGCTAGACAGAGTGATAATCTTTCAAAAATATTTGTGAGCCCTTTTGCTACACTTCTTGGACAAGAGCTTATGGCTTGGTTTGCAAAAGAAGCAAAAGATTTCAAGATTTGCTTGCCATCTTATCTCACAAAAGTTTTTTAGTATTTTGTTGGTGCTTTCAAACAAGCAAAAAGAATATCATCACAACGTATAAATATGGAAGGAGATTATGCCATGTTTGGTCTTTAAAATGTCGGAAACAGATCAAAAAGATATTATTATGATGGCTGTTGAGTGGTAATAAATCCTTCTGTGTGTTATCTCATAATGATGTACTCTTTAAAGATTACTGCATAACATATAATGTGCGTAGTGTACACTGTACACTGAGCATTCCATAACCATCAATATCAAATATGGCTTTTTACTAAATAACATACAAACATGAAGTTATATGTGTGTACATGCATAAATTGTTTTTATTTTAAACACAAGCTGACTAGGAAATGCTACTTTGCTGCTACAGACGAATGTGAATGTGAGATTCAGCAGCCAAAGTCAAGCTAGCAGAAAAGTGATAGATAAGATATATGGGATTTGGGCATCAGATAACTTGATATTATATTTTTTACAAGTTGGTGTTATGCTCACTTTAACTCATCATCGTCATGATCATCATCATCATCAGCGTATCGTATATCCCATCATCCGCATGAAGATGGTCATTTTGCAGACACGCCTTTTAATTCTTTTTGCAGGTGTTTTTTATGCTTGTACAGTGCAAATGAAAAAAGGCAATGATCATACAAATATGAATAACGCACATAACAAAAACACCGATGAAAAGCGGAGTGCATCATCAGTAGACACTTTGAAGATTCAATCATTCCTTATCTTTTATAGGAAATCGTTTTAGAGAATGCAAAATGTTCGAGTTGCATCTGCATTTTTAATACCGACTGTGAATACCACACGCTCACAGATCCATGTAATTGCCTATTACACTAGAACTTGTACAGTTCCATAAATAAATATAGCTTTCGACATAGCATTTTGAAAAATTATAAATACTTTATTGCAGCGTCTCCTTCCGTAATAAAGCCACCAACGCAGCATGTTATTAAACTGCTGTTAGAGTCCTGTACTCTTTGTAAAGAAGAAGTGGTCGAGATTGCAACCTAAAATCCTGTTTATCAATATGGCCTGGTGGCCTGGCCTAGCTTGACTTTTTTTACGTCTCTTCAGATCTTGTAAGATTGAATTTGCACTGATGATAGTTAGCAAAATTCAATTGCAACAGAAATTCCTATCTGTTCTCGCTAACGACATGCTGATTTGATTATGATCAAAAGAGGAACTGGGGAGAACACGGTGAGGGAGGACGCTGCTGCGCTGCCGCTGGGATAAAGGTTACACACGTTTGTGTTTTATGAACCATGTTTGTAGCAACGCTGCTGTCTTTCCGCAAATAAAGCAGATTATGTATCGAAGCACAATATGTAAAGTATAGTGTTTTGCTATAATTTTTTCATACTAAAGTACACACTACTCCACTATGATAATAATATGACGTTATAGTACAATCAGCATGGCATAGAAATGCGTTTCACCTTGAAAGTCAACGAATCTATTTGAATTGGAATTGACTTGAATCTGCTGATGATAAAATATGAATGACAACAGGTTGCCGTTCAAAATTGAAATCTAGTGAATTATTAAAAATTTTCTGCGAGTGGGGAACAACTACTAATAATCATAATGATTACATTTTTTAACAACAGCGCGAGGGTAACTGTAACATACATTTTGCTATATGTATGTGTGTCATGTCACATACCTAGTCATGAGCGATGATGTTATGTTGTGATTGTGTAGTTATAAATTAAATATCCCCCGTCGATACTGCTTATTATGCCGTGGAACGGTGCGGGACGATGAAGGTGGTGATCAGTCTTGCTGATAATTTTTTATTGAATGTTAGTTTCATTATTATTACAAATTTTACATTGATGTTGATGTGTGCGTTGGCGTGTGAGTGTTTGTATGTATCGCACCTGAAGATCAGAAATTCTTTTGGATGATTCTACTCATTCGACATCTACATAATTCATGAATCATGATGAATGACGAACAAGCTAATATTAATGACGATGTGATGATGATCATGCTGCTGGGGAGGCTACTAATGCACGCTTTTTGTTCTAAAAAATATATAGGCTCTTCTTCTCATAGAAATGAAGATGATGCAGTTGATTTGGTATGAACAACTAATATTGTAGTGCACAGTCATATTTCAAAATAAACTTTGCAAGCATTCACACGTGTATAGCATACAAAAGAGAAGAATAGGGGATGAGTTTGCCGCGCTGTGCTTTTCTGATCTATAATAGACCTGTCGATGATGAGGGAGAATAATGGCGAATGATTCACGATAATGATGAGGATAAAACAATAAAGTCGTATGCAGCCTTTCAAATTCAATGTTCTCCACCATCATCATTTATTCAATTACTGCAATCATTATTCAATTTAACATTTTTTGAAAAGTCATTCAATTTATCAGAGGCTTATTAAGCAAGATGATTGGAAATAGGTCGCGCTCTTTGCAAGGTTGCAAGAGCGTCTTCAATTTTGAGAAATTAATTCTAAGCAAGTAATATGGGAATAGTTCTAGGCTACAATAATAAAATATAACATGTTACAGTAATCCAAAAAATATGTGTACTCATACTTACGTTTTATATGCTTTGTGCGTTGGATCCAAACACCTTGGTTTTCTGTCGTGGTTTGATTGATTTCTTTTTTTTTTTTGCTTTTTCTTTGCAAGTATAAAGATTCATATAACTTTTAGTTCACCAATCCATTAAATTTCATGTGCAACGATAACAGTCCACCGCCCTGTGGTCACCGACGTTAATGCATAAGCTTTACAGCAGTGCAGTAGGATATAAAGAAGTACGCTTGTCCTTCCAAAGAACTGTGTCTTTGCTTTTACCTTGTCACTTTTGTCATAAAATGTAACATTGGCTTTTTACACACTTCCCTGAATTTGTCGAGTGTTTCAATATGTTCCAATAATATTCGGCTCCAACAAAGCTCAAACGTGCTGGTGGAATGTTTTTTTTTTCCTTTTCGCATGGGGAGAACAGCACAAGAGCTTGGTGAGCTTATATAGGGGACACACAAGTAGAGACAAATTTTATTTTTACTTTGCGGCTTGTGTCGTTTGCCCGCTATAAATACTATGTGTAGCCAGCTTCTATTCAATTTCCATCTATTCTCTCTGCATTCTTCTCGGTCACTCAAAACTCTACTGGCCTAATTTATCGCAAAGTCTTCAAAAGACTACTTCCTAAATTCTTGCTTGCACAATAAAAACACAACACAAGAGTCACTCATTCAGCAATAAATGATGGATGAACGAGCTTCGTCATAATTGTCTTCAAAACTATTTTACTGGCGCAGTCCTTTTTTAATTAGATTTTTTCTGTGTGTTAACGTAATTTCTTAAGTTTGACTTTGGAGATGATAAATGGTGATGATCCAAAAAAGAAACAGATTGAGAGTTGTATAGCAGAAGACGTGATGACCGTTACAAATAGTAGCATGCAGGAGGGAGGACAGTAAAAAAAGTCTCACAAGGATAACCAGTTAGCATATGTCTAATGACTTGGGTGTAATTACATACACACTTTTCTGTGACGTTTCTTCTGTGAATGCAAAATACAAAAAATCTAATTTGTAATTTGACAGGTCAAGATGATACAGCATTCATTTGAAATGCGTGTCGGTGGGCAGTTCCGAAGGAGGAATACTTTTTTTGTGTAAAAATTACTTTATTTTGTTCGTCACAAACACAAACTATTCCACACGTTTGCTTATTATTTTCACAAAATTCACAGGAAACTGCTTTATATTTTTTCATGAAACTTTTAAAACAACTTACTCTGTAGCTAACCAGCAGTACATGCACTACGTGTTTTGTAGGTGTTGATGAAGATAGCGACTGGACTGGAAAGTGGAAATACGGATGATGGTTATGATTATGATAATCCTTTTTGTATTGTAATCATAATTTTATGATCATATTATATTTTCCCTTCTTCCTTCCACTTTCCATACATGACTGGAGTTGTAGCTTGCTTTTGGATTCAGTTTTTTAGCTTAGCTACACAAAGCTCCTCCAAAAATCTGTACCTATATAATACAGTCGCTTGCTGCTGCAATGTTAAGAGGAGAAGAGACAGAGAGAGCTCCACTCTCTGAAAAGCACTCACTCTTTCCTTTATTCAGCTCTCGCGTTTTCACCGTTTGTCAGTTACAAACCGAGGAGTTGCTGGACTCATAGAGACTAAAAGCTTACAACAACAAACACAGAAAGACCATTGGAATATGGGAAAAGAGCGTACCGTAATAATAAGCACGAGTGCTGCTAGAACAGCGTATTATTATATGCAGTGCATTCTGACACATAGGTAATAAGCACATATACATATGCACACACAACACATTTTACATTAATATTGTCCATATTAAAAAACATGTACTGGCTGACTTGTCTCCATCCCCGTTTAATAATAATATTTCCCCTCGTTTTCCAACAACTGGTCTCCCTATTGTTGGATATCTACCCATGTATATTTTTCCGTGTGGATGAACTGGACGAAAAGGTAAAGCAACATTATTATGCGCTCATTTTTTAATTCCAGCTAGACTGCAAGAGAAGTCGCAAGACGACCAACGAGTTTCAATCCAAAAACACCAACTGTTCATGCAGCCGTGTATAGGTACACATTATATTATTCCTTTTTTATCGGGGTGATCATGAAAAAGTGAGTAGGTAAGTGCTACACACGGATACATGAGGCAGAAAAAAAACAAGGGATCCAAGAGCATTAACAGAGAAGCGGTAGCCGTCCGTGGTGGCGGTGGTGTGGTGAAACGGATGGATCTACTCGACATTCGTCCAGTTCAGAAAATGAGAAGCTTATATAGCATAAAGCTAGTAAACAGGATCCCTTAATGATCTCGTTTTTTTTCTCTTCTTTTCCTGTTATTATTATTGTGTGTTCCTTGCTGCTGCTCTACTGCCTGATCACTTTTTGTCGTCCGTTTACTTTATTTACTTACTCCATTCTTTTGTCTTTCTTTCTCTCTGCTGCCGAATTGATGTGATGACTGCTCAAATGGTCTTCTTCTACCCTGTTTCACACACTGACATTGCCTGGCACTAGCACATTCGCATCTCTCTACGCACACTACGAAAAAAAACTTCTTTTCAGAGAGAGTAATGCTCCGCCATCCACTCCCATTAGGATGGTGTGACTGTTATAATGCTTTGTTGTGGGCGCTTTTCTTGTCAGTGAGCAACACAGACACACAACAATCGAATCCAACTTTTTCTTCTGTCCTTTTTTTACTAACTACATTTGCCAGAGTTTTAGATTGAGTTAGTTACACAATAATAACAACCCTATATCTATATTACATGTAAAGAGAGACATTCTGACTCTACCTACATACTGGATGCCCCATGCATGCCATGACATGACATGAATGTCTGTGTGTTTCTCTGTCTCTCTTCTCACCGAAACTATTATAATAATCCTCCACTCTCCAAAAAAAACTCTTATTCTTGTCTTCAGTGTTTCATGTGTGGGGATATTCACTCACACTGCGTCACAGTTCCAAACGCTCAGTACAGCGATTCCGACAAGTTTAACAACAAACGAACCAAAAAATGAAACAATATACATGACATCACAAGGCAATAATACCAGCGTAATGTCTATGATACAATGCCTATTACGCTTTTTGGTAATAGGACCTTCCATGCAGTCAAAAACTAAAAAAAGTTAGCATTTGGTGATGTACTCCGTATACGTAAAACGTGTATAGGTAGGTATATATCCGTCACTCATCAAGTTACGATTCTGTCAGGAGTCCATTCCATACGTTGTGTGTAGGAAATTTTTACCTCTGTATTTTTTTATTGTACAAGTGCAGAAGGCTATCAAGATCGAAGGACACTCTGTATAAAAAAGCAATATATAGTGAATGATGTGACGATGATATTGATGATATTTTAGGCTATAATATGCCCTGGTCTGGCACTTTACTGCTGCTGCCGTCGTACGCTGCACTCTTCTCGTTCATTTTTATTTTTCTTCTCGTCTGCCGTACACACAGAAGAGAACTAAACAGCACGTTTTCTAAGTCAGCAGTCTAAACCATCATCATACCTCCACCACAGACGAGGAGCATTGGCAATTGGCATTTAGGCTAGAGTGGTAAAACGAAGAAAATACGAAGAGATAGATATCATAAGAAAAATCATCATCACATCATATCGTATATCCTCCCTCTCTCTCATGATATAATACACAGTGACGGCTATAAAGTTACCATCATCATCGTATCGTAAAAAAAGAACAAGTAAAGTGAAGAGAGAATGAGTAACATCATCCCCCACAACAACTACCATTTATACAGCACATTACCTGAAAATATGGTAAAAACAGTCGTTTTGGTTTGCTCTTCATGAACGACAACAGAGAGAGAATCGTCTGTGTGTGTCAGTCTTTTGTCATGCTTTTAGCATTCTTTTCTTCTCTGCATAATGCCTAATAAGTTGTTGAGGAATTACCTTTGCATTTGCATTACATTAGTCACGACCAAGAGAGAAGTAGTGTGCTGAGAGCGCTTTAAGTCAATATAGTTCTTGGA
>JAQIXW010004319.1:0-11791 GCA_034700685.1 Willowsia buskii
GCGCGCCAGAAATATTGCCACTGGACACAGGAACATGGTCCAGATGGTGCACAGGACCGCATGGTACTTCCGGCCGAGCTGAAAACAGGAAAACAAATAGCCACAGTAGTACTTGTTCAATTAAACACGCACATTAAAACCAAAAAGTTACAGAAATTTTCATCAATGATGGAGCCTTACCCACAACTTTTCTACTCTCGCCTCGTTCCGACTTTCAGTGTTGAACACTGTCTGCACCGTGAACTCAGATTCGCCACTCCTGTCCGTGTAGTTCTTGATGGCTTCCAAGTCGTCTAGGGTTGGTGCGTTGCAAGGGACGGAGCAGAGGTTGGTCCGGTTCACTGTCAGCGTCTGCACGTACGTTGTGTATGCCTCAAACGCAGGCACGTGCTGGAATTCGGGAGCTTTTCCGTCCAAGTCGCAATCCTGGAGAATATCATGACGCGGTTCCTTTGTGTGGATGTCTTTGCATCTCCCCGCAAATGAAGGGACCGGTATAGGTGGTTTTGATTTATCCCCTGTATCCTGTAAAATCAATAAATGCACTTGTTTTGTAGACATGACTTGAAGAATAGTGACAGATGAAGTTAGTTGAAAACTCACCAAGGTCAACCTCGTGTTAGCATGGCATGATCTGATTGTTCTGACTCCTGGTGAAGGGACAACAACCGTGTCATAGTACAAATTACTGGGGTCAATATAGTCGTTACCCAACTGAGACTTGAGTGGTTTTACTTTGGAGTCCTCGAGGAACCAGGAAGCGACATTTGTCCCATCCGCCTTCTTCTCATACTTTCCGGTGCTGTAGTCGATCACCTTCTTGCTGCAGTCCAACCTCGTGTTCTTCTTCTTGATGTCCGCAGCCCCAAACCAGCCAGGGAAGATCCAGTACTCCGCCGCCTTTCGATATGGAGCTGGAACGTTATTGGTTGGGATATATTTGTTGTTACTCACCATCTTCTTCGTGATGATGATGGCTCTGTAATTTTAGAAAAGAGTTTCTAACTACTGGCACTGGAACAATGAGAACAATGAAAGTTCAGAATTTTATTTTATGTGACATACTCTGGTCGGATGCGCAGATGCCGGTTGCACCAGTACTCAGACAGCTTCCACGTGAAGTGAATCCCACGGCTGATGTTGTGCTTGCTCAGGTAGGGTCCCCCTTCATCTGGATATTCCAGGAAGTCTTTTTGGGCCAGAAACAGGGCATTGGAAGTCTATGAAATGAAGCAACATGGTTATGACTTCTAACACAATTAATTATTAGCCTTTTTACAGATTTTTGATTACCTTTGCTTCTCGCTTTCCGACTGCAGAACAGGGCAGAACTTGGTACTGACTCGGTGCAGCTAAATCTGGAGTGTTGGAAGCGCACTGCTCGTTTTCGTTCAAGATGAACTCACCAACTGCGTTGAACTCCTCGTCCCTGATCTGTACATAGATCCCCATAATCTCATCCTTGCTCGAACCCATATACGAATTAGCAGTCAGTTCCACTTCGAAGTGCAGCCAACCGTTTATGATAACCCCATCTTGGAACACGGCGTAAGTCCTGATTTTGACCGCGTCTTGAGGGCATAGCTCGAAGTACAATGTGTCAGGCGGCGTATCTGATAGGAGAAAGAAAATATTGCAAGTTAACATAAATCGATTTTTCGTTTATTGTGTTATTTTACTGATTACTTCTAGCAACTTCTACAATTAAATACATACGTATATACGGACAGTCTTGTTTACTTTGAACCCAATTATCAGGATGGCTTAATGAATTGTCGAGAAAGACAGACTTGACATCAAACTTCTTGGTCCCGATTGTCCAATAACCGTGTCTCCTCCAGTAGGTGAGAGTTGGGTCTTTGTTAACATCAATTTTCCTATTCGTATTCGCCTGTCCCAGTTGCACGCACTGTCCGGAGGCGTGAAACCCATCGACACTTTGAACTCCAAGCATAATCCAGAACAAAAGATACGTCATCACGAGTCGTTCGCAGAGGCGCCAAGGGTTCCAGGACGCCATACTCTCCGTCGTCACTTGCAGCAATCTCAAAATTAGTTAATTACTGAAGGAACTTTCACTGGAATTGATAATTAAAATTTTTAAAGCGGAAGTCAAAGTCAGATATGAAATGACAAGTGATGAAAGGACGAGTGAATTTGATTTCTCTTGACCAGCTGAGGTCTAAAAAAATAGAGAGATTTGAGGTAAAAAGTTTTTCAAAATGTTGCATGGCAGCTCAATCAAAAGCACTCAAAGGATGACGATAATGGCTATTACTCAATCCATCTCACAACTCGCAGAACAGTTGTTGTTATCACATTTAAAAGCGTTTGGTGACCTTGACAAAGCAGGCGGGTGACAGCCGACAGATCGAAACCAAATGACGGGTGAATTTGATTTCGTGTAAAATGCTTTCACTTTCTTTCAGCTGCTGCATAGTGTAGAAATAGTGTCATTTTATGAATGCGAATCTGAATGCGTGTAAAGTATTAATTAGAAAATGGAGTGCATTTTTCATTTTTGCTGCTATGCTCTGCATCCATACCATCAGCAAATGATACAATGCAACAGTGCAAGGTATGTACAGGTAGCCTTACGGAGAACGGTTATCAATTATCCGTTTCATTTCACCCCAAAAACGCTGTATCACCTATTTCTCCGGAACGGTACGGCATTCTTAGGCGCAGTAAAAAAGTGCTGTGTTGTCTGTGGTTGTATTTATGTATTTATTTGCCCAACGATATTTTTACGTGTGTATTTTTAACATTTTAACTGAAAACTATGTTATGTACATTTAGTTTGCCTCCTGCTTATCTTGAGTAATTTTTAAAACACTTTTTGAATCCCGTAAAAAGTAAAAATCCTTCTTTCTCATAACACCCCATAGATTATCAGGTTTCATTTATAGGTAGCTCATCTAATCAATGTGACTACTTCGATAAGTTCCGCTTGCATACATCATCTCGCTATCAGTTGATTAAAGTTTCAAACAAAAAGAAACTCTTTGTTTCAATGTACGCACAGGCACAGCGGCTTAAAGTTTACAATTTCTGTTCCAGCACTTCACTGAGGTTTTCAACGATCATTTTTAAAGGTAGTTCATCTTATCCCCTTCACTTATCTCCTGATAATCTCTCATTTTCTACTTGACCAATGTCACTACCAAGAGCGCACCTTTTAAAAATCGCAATCATTATCATAATTAAGACCTTGAAACCTATTCTTGAACAATCCCCTGAAATACTTATAGTCCGGAGTCTCCTCAAATGCCAGTCCACGACAATACTTCAAATACATCCCGAATTCAGGATAATCTTTGCACAGCGATTCCACCAGAGTGCTTATCTTCACTTTCCCTGTCTCCTCACAAAGTTCCTGTTTGCTCCCCTGCATGTTGTAATGAAACCTAAAAAGTTGAAATTGGTATAAAAAACAGTGCGTTTGATTTATGAATTTTTTGTATGATTCTTTCTTCCTGTTTCGTGAGTGCAGATCTCCTCCTTTTATTTAGTGGGCTACTTCTTCAGGGAAATGATTTATTTGGCTTTTTGCAAATTGCCAAGTTTGAAACCAAATTAGGTAAGCAATTTTTGGGGTAAAGTGAGATAGTCTTTTCAAGTGAAGTTTAATTAATGATTGTTTGTGATAATTTTGTGTATTTATTTGATGCATGCATAATGGCTGCTAATGTTTGTGACTGTGGGGTTCACTCTGGTGTGGAACATTTTCCCCTGGATTTTTATAGAAGCTCATTCATGGCGCTTTGTAAGTACCCATGCATCAGAAACGCATAGCTAATATTTATTTGAGTGAAACTTGGAATAAAATCTTATTTTGTTTTGTTTCTTGCAAAGTCAACTTTAAATCAGAGTTTGCAATAGAAGCCAATGAGGTGCCACATTTGCTCTTGGCTCCAATGATGATTGTATTTTAAACGTGTCATACATTTCCAGCAGCTTTTTAATAAAAATGAGTGCTGAAAGATTTCAGTAAAGAAACAAAGAAAAATGCTATCGAGTGGTTTGGTCGCATCTCATTGTTTGGTTTATGCAAAATATGATATGCAAATTATATATGTACCTACTTGTCTCGATGTCTCTCTATTTTTGATGTCCAGTGACTTCACTTTATACTGGTCAAGCATAATACTATACTGACCATGGGATGAGATACGTAGGTTGCATTTTATGACAAGCTAAAAGTTTGCGCATGAATCATGGAGTTCATTGTGCCTTCAAAATATATAGAGCACCAATTTTTCCACCAGAAAAAGAGGAGGCAGAGTTTCTCTTGCAACTAGTTTCATTGAAGACATTGAAACTTGATAACCATTCTGACAGTCACAGAGTCACAGTTGCCCTGATAAAGGAAGCCCGAGTTTTTCTAACAATCAAGTAGTTTTTTTGAAACTTCATTTCTTCTTGAATTTTTCTGTTGTGTGGCTAATTCTTTGTCAGACGTCGGTAGAGGCCTTGCGGATAATAGGTGATTGTGATCATTCCATTTTCTTCATTTGAAGAAGTTGAAGTGCTACATTAATTTTTTGCCGTGATTAATAATTATTATTATTTAATTAAAGTCTATATTAATCAATGTACTTTTGCAGTACTTCTGGAACGTGCTCGCTGGCATTCTTGACGATGGAGACAGAGCTCAATATGAGATGACAGCCAATGTCAACTTCCTCCCTCCATTTCTTCATGAGACCACCCACCACTTTGCCCAGGTAAGAAAAAGCTTAACTTATCATTTATGCATTGCTTGCAGTTATCTTTAAGGCAGTTTGAATGCTTATCATGATATGCTTATTTGATATGCCAGCACAACAACCTAGTACTGAAGGTGGAGGCTGCCATCATGCTTATCAAACTGTGGGACAATGGAATTCGACATGGACTCACAAGCCTTATCAGGTCAACAGGGTGCTTATCAACAAAGCAACGAATTTCCGGGTCGAGGGGAAACAAGCTATATGAACAAGTTTGCACGCGCACTCGGAATTAATCAAGCTCTCAATTAGAACTGAGGAGGAGGAGGAAGGAACCTTATGAATTCATTTATTCTTTTTCTTTTGTTGAATTAGTTAGCTAATTATTAAGATTTGCTAGTAATATTTTGTTCCTATTGTCGAAGCCTTCAGTTTTTCGATGTAGTTTATAGTACCACTGCATACGGTAATCGAAATTGTGAAGCCTGTGAAGGTAATTTTTTGTAATTTTCATTAATTTTTTGGATGGTGAAAAGTGCAAAAAATGGTAATTAAAAGTCATATCTCAAATAATCTTCGATTTGTATTTTTTCGCATTAAATTCCATGCATAAAATTGACAAGTCTCTGAATGCCCCAAAAGAATTAGCATATAGGCAATCAATATCCATTGTTTTTCTTCTTTCTTCAAGCTTTGATGGAAAAGTAGGCAAAGGCTGACGGGGCATGTTGGGAGTAATCATGGAACTACATATATTTGGGTTGAGATGCAGTTTTAAAAAACTGGGCAGTTATAATTCATGCATTCTTATGAATTCTTAATTTTAATTGCATTAAAACTCAATATTTTTACCCAAAGAAAATTGTACCTGCAGGACTACGGCTGCCAAACGAGGATAAAAAAAAAATGATGGAGAGAACGAAGAGGAGGAGAATAAGAAGAGGACGACCAGTCGTACAGATACAGAGCCAAGCCTCCAGATCCGATGGACAAGAGAAGAAACTTTATTCCAGTTCCAACGAAAGAAATTCAGTTTCAAGAAGCCTCCCAATTCACTGTCCCATATAGAATAGTAGAATAGTCCATAGGCGATTAGTCCAATTTAAAGGCAGACTTTTCTTGATTGAGTATAGCTAGTTGAAATATTGGGGTGGCCTGAGAAAGATGCACTTTAATGTACTTTTTAGTTTTTTTTTGCATTACTAACTGGAACCGCATTTGGTAGATTGGGCCTATTTATTTATGTCTTGTCTTCAATTATCGAAGTACCTATGTATACTATTCAACTATTTTACTTTGACGGTAAAATTAATGGCTTCTATACTAATAGCTTATTGCTAAATAGTTCATAAAGCTACTATTCCTTTTTTCAGAAAAACAAACTGGGTGCGCGGAGAAAAATAATTCTATTTGCTAATTAATTATAAATCAAAATAGTTTAATTGCTTTACGAATACAACACACTTTATTTTTTTGTAATCATTTCTTACATTCATATTTAGTTTTTTAAAGCATGAATTTGCACTTTCTCCGTTTTAGCATAATCTGTCAGACTTGCTCTCTCCCTTGTCGTACGTCAATATTCAAATATTATTGGGTGTTCAAGCTGGAACACCCGTAGATCTTCTCCATCTCATCTCCCTCACAGTCGTTCGGACCTGTCAGGTTCTTGCACTTGGCACTCAGGTCGTTGCTCGAGATGAATCCGACGGTTACGATCATCATGATGAAGGATGCTCCGAGGTACACAAGGAACATGACCTTCCTCACTGAGGATCCAGGCAAGTCGGACGTGGAGTCTGACGGCATGATGGGAACAATTGGGCAGTACCAAGGGCGAGTGATGTGCACCCTCCTGTCCACCATGAGGTACAGGGTCTGCAAACAATTAAGTCAAATAAAGCCATTGCTGATTAGATTATCTTTTTTTACAAAGCAAACATTATATGTTATTAGTATAATTATTTTTAATGATTTTCAAATATTCGTACCGTCATCACAATGTGAAATGCGAGGTCCATTACAAACCAAGTGATCGACATGATAAGCACACGAGAGTTACTTGCCGAGTTCCCTTCATCGTCGCATTCTTCCAAGGAGGGTGACGCAGGGATCCAGGTTGACATCATGATCGCGAACGCTGACATGACACAAAGAACAAAGTTACATGAAGTGAACATAATGGTCATTTGAAAGAAGATTTCCCAACATGAGATTAAGGTTCACAATAATGATAACATATTATCTTACGATTGCAAAAGTAGATTGTGAATCCGAAGAGCGAGTGTATGAACATGAAAGCGATTCGCATCAGTTTCCTGCTGGGATCCCGTCCAGCCCTGAACCCACTGAGAAGTATCATCAAAGCAAATGCCGCCATCGCGATGTAGCCGTTCACCCGATGTTGATATCCCCACGGGTGTGTACTGCGTCCCCAGGTCCGAAGATTTGACCAAATGCCAGCGATGGACGACATGAACATGCAATACGCGGCGACTGCCGTACTGATGTGGACCTGCTTCAAAAATAGGTGAATGGTAAGGTTGAGAGTAAACTATCCAGAAAAACGAGAATCGAGTCGCAGGTAAATGCAGGTATGTATTTACTTACCCACCACCACGCATGAATTCCAGAACACATTCGATCCATAGCGATCTCCTAGTAGTATTCCCAAATATGCGCCACAAATATTCCCACTGGACACAGGAACATGGTCCAGACGGTGCACAGGACCGCATGATACTTCCGGCCGAGCTAAAAACAGGAAAACATATAACCAAATTAGTACTTCTGCAATCAAAGATGCACATTAAAACCAAAAAGTTATGAACTTATCAATAGTTAAGCCTTACCCACGACTTTTCCACTCTTGCCTCGTCCCGACTTTCAGTTAACTCAGATTCACTGCTCCTGTCCTTGTGCGCCTTGAGGTCATCCAAGTCAGCAAGGATTGGCGCGTTGCAAGGAACCGAGCAGAGGTTGGTCCGGTTCACTGTCACTGTCAGGGTGTGCACGTACGTCGTGTATGCTTCTAACCGGAAAGGCAAGTGCTGGAACTCTGGCGCGTTCCCGTTTAGGTTGCATCCCTTGAGAGCGTAGTCGAGGAACCAGGAAGCGACATTTGTCCTATTCGCCTTCTTCTCATACTTCCCAGTGCGGTAGTCAATCGCCTTCTTGCTGCAGTCCAACCTCGTGTTCTTCTTCTTGATGTCAGCAGCTCCAAACCACTCAGGGAAGACCCAGTACTCCGCCGCTTTTCGATATCCGACTGCAGAACACCGCAGAACTTGGTATTGACTGGATGCTAAACCTGCAGTGTTGGAGGTGCACTGCTCGTCATCATGCAACTCGAACTCTCCGTTGAAGTTGTAATATTCGTCCCTGACCTGAACGTAGATCCCCATAATGTCATCATGGTTCGGGCGCTGAATCGAATAAGCAGTTAGTTCCACTTCGAAATGCAGCCAGCCGTTCATGATGACACCGTCTTGGAACACTGCGTGGGTCCTGATCCTGACCGCGTCTTGAGGACATGGCTCGAAGTAAGCGGCAGCAGCTGTGAAGGCGAAGGAAAATTGATACTCAAATTAGTTTTCTGTCGTGGGGGAGGGGGTGGGGTTATTTTCACTGTCACACATTTGCGATTGCCATAAAACAAACTCTACAATTACATACATCTATACGGACAGTCCTGTAGACTTTTAATCCACGCAGTAGCAGCAGCCAATGAATTATCAAGAAAACCCCGATTAATATTGAACTGCTTCGTTCCGATAGTCCAGTAACCAAATCTTCTACTCCAGTCGAGTTCTGAATTTTCGCCTTTGTAAGGGCCTCGCCTGTAGTTTATATTAGCCTGTCTTAACTGCACACATTGCCCGGAGGCGTGAAATCCATCGACGTTTTGAATTCCGAACACCATCAAAACAAACAGCATCCGATATTTCCAGGACGCCATACTCTCCGTCGTTGTTTGCAGCAATCACACAACTTCAACTAGTAAATCAATCACAGAAGAAACTTTCACTGGATTTGATAATTTAAAATTTAAAAGCAGAAGACAGACTCAAAAGTCAAATGTGAAATGACATGATGAAATGACGAGTGAATTTGCTTTCTCTTGAGCCGAGCAGCTGAGGTCTCGTCGGAGTCGGAGAAAAAAGTGAGAGAGAATTGAGGTGAAAAGTTTTTCAAAATGTTGCATGGCAGCGCAGCGGCAGCTCAAGAGATGACGATACTCAGGGTCACATTCGTAATACGAGATCACATGGTTTTGAAACTCGGATCAAAATTTTGCCATAGCAAAATACATTAGGATGATCTTGAGCTCGGTATTATCCGGCTTTGATCTCGTATTAGGAATCTCACCCTCAATCTCACACACAAGTACGCAAGTCACAGCAGAACAATAATCTAATCACAGTTTTAAAAGCGTTTGAATGGTGAATTCGGCAAAGTAAAAATTGTAAAAAGGTAAAAAGGCGAGTGGCAGATCGAAAAGACTGATTTTGATTTCTTGCATGCGTTGCATGGTGCGATAATTGTACAGTGATTTTTTTTGCCGATAAAGCTTACTAGCTTTACAAAAGAGTTT
This sequence comes from Willowsia buskii, assembly GCA_034700685.1. NCBI lineage: Eukaryota > Metazoa > Arthropoda > Collembola > Entomobryomorpha > Entomobryidae > Willowsia > Willowsia buskii. Next base: position 9,304 of record JAQIXW010004319.1, read on the forward strand.
GTAGATGTAGTTATTCATCGGCCAGGTCATGTGAGTATTTATTTTTTAAGTGCATTTTTAGCTGAAAACTATTTTACATTTGGTTTGCCTTTTGCCTTCTAAATAATTTTGAAAACTGTTTTTGAATCAAGTAAAACGTGAAAATCCTTGTTTTTCTCATAACACCCCATAAATTATCTGGTATCATTAAACTTTATAGGTATCTCAATGTGTTAAAAAAGGTTAACTGCCAATTATTGTTGAATATTTGATTTTTTTAATTTACCACACCAAGCTTGTCTTTTAGTTAATACGATTACCAAAATTAATTACATAACCTTAATGATATTTAAGCTGCGATCTTATCAATGAGGAGGGGGAAATTGTGTTTTGAGGAAGGAGTACAATTTTTTATTCGTCCATTGACTAATGAATGATGAGTAATAAATAAGAAGACTATTTTTTAAACTATAAATTTTTCGCATGAACATATCCATCCTTTCCTGGAGGCATCTTATAGCTTGTTACTGTAGCTCCACCTTCTTGGTACTGTTGATTAGGCTGGAGTACTTGACCCTTCGGTCCAGGACCTGCTCTTCCTCCTTGCATTTCAGCGACCACGTCGATGTTCGGTTCTCTCGGGCTCCTGCGTTGAGTCGCCTTCACGGTAACATCTTCAGCTTCTCCTGGAGGGAAGTCGATGGTGGTGACGATGGTGCCGTCCTCCATAACTTGAGTATTCTTTTGACCTCCTCCCCCTTGGGGATATCCTCCTCCACCTGGAGCCATCGAAGGTCTCTGTGGGTTCTTACTGTGCCTTTGAGCTTGCAATCCTCCATCGTCCCCTCCATATGGATCTCCTCCATCGTAATTATTATTGTAAGGGTCCTGAGCTCCGTATCCAGAGCCTCCAGAAGGTGCAAATTCCCCTTGGTCCTGTACATCCACAGGATAAGATTCTGTTGGCAAATCCTCCCCTTTCTCATCGTCGTCGATAAGGTCATCTGGAGCCCCTTCATCTGGAATGATAACGTTGTCAGTGCCACGACCACTAGGATAACCGGTACGGTGGCTCTGGCTCCCGCTCGGGTATCTGTTGGAGGAGTAGCCGTCGCCACTTCGGCGTTTACTCTTTTTGCTTTTGCTCTTCTTTTCCTTCTTCCCTCCCATCCCCATGAAGGGAGGTGGGAACGGGAAGGGGGGTGGGGGAGGCATCATTCCTCCACCTCCGAAACCAGCTGCTGCAGGTTGTTGGGGGCACATTGGGATTACCATGGGTAAACAGCCTCCCATGCCCATGCAGTTCATCATTGGATTGCAGGGCCCGCAGGGGTTACAAGGTCCACATGGGTTGCAGGGCCCGCAAGGGTTACAAGGTCCGCAGGGGTTACAGGGCCCACATGGACGGCAAGAATTACAAGGATTGCACTGAGTTTGACAGGGATTGCATTGAGGTTGACAGGGATTGCATTGAGGTTGACATGGATTGCATGGTGGAGGGTAGCACGGAGGTGGACACGGAGGTGGGCATGGAGGTGGGCAGGGATTGCAAGGTGGAGGATAGCACGGAGGTGGACAAGGTGGTGGGCACGGTGCAGGACAAGGAGCGTTGGACGGCATAATAATTGGTTGAACGACAGGCTGAATTGTTTGGCGATTCTGGCTCCCTCCGCCCGCACCTCCTCCTCCTCCGTTTCCTTGTTCCTCCAAAAGCTCGTATTCTTCGACGTCAGGAACGCGGATGGTCTTCTCGATCACTTCTGGAGCTTTCGGGAGATCCCGCTCTGGAACGAAGGCCCTCCTGTCGCGGTCAAAGTAGTAGACGCCGCTTTGCGGTGGGAGCATTTCCGAACAGTCGATTTCTTCCTCGGGGCAATATGTGTATTTCCTCCCACTGTAAATTTTAGAGGGGTAATTAATAATTTAAATTGCATTTCAACTATTTTAATTGATTATTTTTTGGAGGAAAATATCTTACCGACTGGCGCAACACGAATTCTCCATTTTTCCTCCAGCACCTCCAAGCGATGACCTCCGATTATTTTGTGGTCTCCCGTAGCCTCCACCTCCACAATTTCCTCCGCCATGGTTTCCTCCACCACCGCCACCACCGCAGTTATCAGCAAACGGCCAAGGATCCATGTAACTGGGCGTTCCACCGCCTCCCTGCTCATTAAAAGTGAATCGCTGCCTTCTCGAATACTTCACAGGCTGAGGTGGAGGTGGGCAGCAGTCCTGAGGGCAACAGCAACAGTCACTGATCTTCTCCACGTTCCCGCAACAGTCGACAGTGTAGCAGTCCATCGGTCCATTAGGATCCCCTCCAGGGACGTAGTAGCAGAGCTCCTCCAAAACGTCCACATTCCGGAGCCTCTGAGCTGGCAGGTCCTTGCAGCAATTATTTTGTGGAGTGATGCAAGTCGGTTGACAGGGTGGGAGTGGAGGACAGCGACGCACTGGGGGGCACTTGGGCTTACAACAGCTCATCTTTGGAGGGGGAGGGGGGCAG
>JAQIXW010004320.1:0-11789 GCA_034700685.1 Willowsia buskii
GAGCAGAATGCGAAATCCAGGAAATGGAATCTTCATCGTTGGAAGTAGCTGATGTGACAAGCAACGTTGCTCAGGCAGATTCAAATCCGGATTTCTGAGACACGCTTAAGATCACAAATTAAGAGATTTCAACTTCTTTTCTCGCAACCTCTCTAGATATACTTAAGTCCTAGTTCTTTTAATCTAAGTCACTACTACTCTACTAAAGCCTACAATCCAAAGAACATTGTCAATAAATTTTCTCCCAAAATAATCAATATGCATACGCATAAGAACATCATGGCTACACTATTAGTATAATGAGAAACTTATTTAAATTTATAAGATAAATGTAAATGCTAAAATAAATTTTTTGACTTTATTAGTTTTTTTAATTTTTGTTTTCTGAAAAACTAAGATAATAAAAAATAAGTCGGTTAAAATTGATAAGACTTAATTTCCTGGCTAATAAACTTTGTGTCAGATTTTAATCGCAAATCAAATGATAATAACAGTTTTTGAATATGGAAAGCATTTTCCTCGGTAAGCTAATATCACCACTTATTTTCACTTTTATCACCAGTTCTGAAAATAATTAGTTTTCTCATCGGCTTTAACACGCCATCCTGCTTCCAGTTGAAAGCTGGAAACGTCATAAATACTTTCAACCCTTTCCTCGAGCAGTAATGCAGACGATTATTTGCAAGGTATAAACTAACAGATTTTCAATAGCCTCACCTCTGTTACAAAATAAAACATCTCAAGCGAATTCTGTCTTTTACGAATTGAACTGTAAAGTTAGCATTTAAAGTGTTTGAAAGAATGAAAAAAGTTTATTGCTGTGAATCATTTACTATATTTTTTTTCATATCGTTTTAAAACTTCACAGCACTACAAATAAAGTAAGCTAAAGAAAATATTATGCATACGAAATACTATTTAAAAATATTTCATATAACGGTAACAAAAGTTTACAATATTAATAATTTTCTGTAAATAAAATAATTCTTCTAATTACTTATATCTATTATGTTTTGTTACGTAATTGGTAAATGTAGGTATTACCCTTGTAGTAGTTAAGTGCTGTGCTTTTTAATTCGCTCGCATTCATTTTGAGAAGTTTTTTAATCCTCAAGTATTTTGAGGAAGGCATTAATTTAAAAAAATAGATGGCACAGCTCCAGTAAGTTCGAACTGGAAGTAAATAGTTGAATTTTTTTTGTGGACCACCACTTTACTTTCTACCACATTATTTTCCGTATTTAAAATCATGATAATTAATTCAAATCTCACATCACGTGTCACATTCACATCTAACGACCATTACCAACATAGACGTGAGTGACATCTCTGTTGCCAAACGACTTGCTAAACTTTTAGCCAAAATCAATGCTGACGATAGTATCAATCCCCACACATAATTGTCATAGACATTTAGAAACTCTAGAAATGCGATAGAATCAAAAGTAATTTTTCAACTGCAACTAATAAATCGTAACTCGTTAAGTTCGTTTGTTATGAAGAGGGGACAAAAAAAATGAGATATTCTTCGTGTTAAGAGAAATCTTTAAATCTATAATTATTTGGTTGTTCTCGTTTCCACTAATAAAAAATATTTGTCTGATTCTTCGGAACCATTCCAAATTTATAAATGGGGAAGGACAAAAATCTTACGGCCAAAATATCCCTAAAACCGTTATTAAGTAAGTTAAGCCATTATTGCTAAAGTTTACTGTAGAATTATCAAAAATCCACAAAAGTAAATTTTGCAGTTTATTTGGGATTTTAACTTTTGGAAAAAAGTTTTTGTCCCGAAAAAATTAAATGAAATCCACTAATTTCAGTTTATCTTCCACCAAATCCGAAATTTTTTGGTGGAAATGATCCAAGATGAAATTCCACCAGTCATCGGACATTTACCTCCTAAGACTTAAACTTTTTTTATCGTATCCCAGCAGCATAAATATTTTGCTGTACGAAAGTGCGGCAAAATAGTATTGGATTAAGCAGGCAGTAACTGTGTCTGGTTTTGTAATTCCTTGTAATATGTTTTTGTTTAAGCACTTTGAAGTCTACAAAAACTAGTATAAAATATAACAAACATCAAAAAGTTAAGGGACAATTAGTAAATAAAATTTTGACAATGGTTATTATGAGTCTTCCTCTTCTTCATGATTGGCAATTCTTTACTTCATCTAAGCATTCGAACCATTCTGTATATGCTTTCATTCTATATTACTGTTGTTTTAAAAAGGTTCATGCTGCTGGGATATGATAAAAAAGTTTTAGGAGGTAAATGTCCGATGATTGGTGGAATTTCATCTTGGATCAATTCCACCAAAAAAATTCGGATTTGGTGGAAGATAAACTAAAATTGGTGGCGTTTTCGAGACTTTTACTGGGCGAAAATCTCTTGCCTTAACTTTTCTTTCTTGTAGATTCAAATCATAAAAATGAAATCATTTTGAAATTAATCAAACGTATTTTTATAATAACTTTTGATTTCCAAAAAAATTCAAATATTATTGATTTTTGATTATGACAAACCTATTCCGTTGTAAGCTTTTTTCGTCATCATTTTCTATTTACTTGCAGTTTGCTTCTAGTTGAGAATTGTAAGCGCCAAATACACGTTATACTTTGCTTTAGCAGTTGTCATAACACTTATTGATTCTACGACACATTGGTGAAAGACAGGATTGGTGAAAACCAGGTCCGTATTGGGGAAATCCATTTGGTCCGGATTGGATTGGGGAAATGAAAAGTCCAAATTGGTGAAATCGAGAGTCAAATTGGGGAAATCAAAACAAGACTTATTTCATAAGTAATGCATTTCAAAGACGCTTGTTTAGTATAACATTGCAAAATGTGCTATTTTTGTCGCAGTTTAAAATAAATAGGACTAAAGAACTGCTTTGAACCCTAATTCAGATCATTCCAAACCCATTTTAAATCTGTTGCATAACGAAATCACTTTTTATACAGTACAAACCTCCCCACAAGTTCTAGGTTGTTCTTTTTTCAATGAGAGTAGTTTGGGTCTCTTGAAACGTTTTCCATACAGGCAACATAACAAAAGGATCAGTACATATTCGTCCAAAAGTACACCTGGACCACTTTACGACATGAGTTGTTCATCTCAACCGTTTTAAAATGTTTAGAGAGCGGTGACAGATATTTTATTACTGATTGCTCGCACATGCATAGAGTTGGTAGATAATAATTTTTGTTGTAAGGGTTTAGAATATGTTTGATTATACTAATTCCTGCATACCGAGTTGACAAATACCCCTAAAAGAAGCATTCTTTCCAAGTTCCATTGCTTTCAAAGTACACTAATAATACGTTCTTTAATGTGTTGTCGCACTGGAAGGAAACCAATCTTTAAAGAAAATCCTATCTTGATATCTAAGCATCTTTGAAAAATTCTATATCTCACTGCAAGGGAACTGGAAACCCAGTCATCACGGACTCCAATATATATAGTCAATTTAGTAGCGACTATGTATCATCGCATTCATTTTCACTCCTAGGAAAATATGCCTTTCTTGATTCGCGTTTCAAGTTTTTAAAAATTGCATTCACTTTTATGACTTCAAGGATTATTTCGAATTATTGCAAAAAAGCATGTACAAGAAAATTCCCCAATCCGGACCACAGTTTCCCCAACTTGGATTTTTGAGGCGGCTCGAGGTCTCTTTTGGTGAAACAAAAATTTCACCAATCCGGTATTTCACCAACCTGACGCATTTCCCACTTATTTGAGTAATTGAAAAGTTATTGATTTTCGATAGTTTCCATTAGGAAATTCAATTCCAAACTAAAATGTTTTAAATATTTTATCTGTCTCCAGTTTTACTAGCGTAGAGTTGCAAAGCTTTGAAATATTTTGTATTACAAACCCTTCCCTTCCAAACACACAGGCTTGGTCAAAGAAATGTAACATATAGTAATTCTTTGTGAGCTGGAAGCGTTCCCTGAGTTATTCCCTGTTGCTGATTATAATGAACTGCTTGCAAATATCTACTTATATTTAGTCTATCGTGCACAGTGAAAACGAGCAGGAACTTAAAAGCTTTTGACAATTTCTGCAAACTTTAAAAGTTGCTGCTTTTTTAAATATTACAAATAATGTTTTTCCAAATGTGACTTGGAAATATGAAACTCAAAATTAGTGCAATCCCCACTCGAAAGGAGATATAACGATGGCAGGCTAATAATTTCGGCGATTAAAAAATGTGTTGCTGTCCCACTATGTGGTGAATTGGCATACAATTTTAAGTCATGGCTTATGGATACATTCACCTAACAACAGTGGTTTGCGCTAGCAGTATACAGTTTTGAATATGACAATAAGCATTACTTCTAAATAATATATTGCGTATACCTTGAGTTCCCCTTGCCCCTCTCCTATTTTGGACATGACGAACTTATTTCTGTAAGTTCGTCAGCTTCAGTTCTGAAAATGATAAGTTCTATTCTCATCGCCTTTAACACGACAGCTTGCATTCAGTTGAGAGCTGGAAGCGCCAGATATACTTCATTCTTTCCCCTAGTAGTTGTCATAATACTTGTTCGAACAATAGAAAAGTTATTGATTTTCAATAGTTTCTATTCAGAAATTAAATTCCGTATGTTTTATACATTTTGAGTGTGTCTACAATTTTACTAGTGAACAGTTGCAAAGCTTTAAAATGTTTTGTGCTACAAATCCTTAAGATAACATTTAGCAATTTTCATTGAGCTGATATTTAAAAATGTATATATATATAAATTTTGGCAGTGGCCTTTTAAGTATTTCGTAAATCTTTCACATTTTATATTTTAAACTTACTATGATTTGGATATGGATACTTAACCCTCGAAATCATCGCAATCACCACACGGAATAGAGATATAGTGCTGGCAGAAACTGGGTTTGGTGAATTTAAAATCTTGATGCTGTCCCACATTATGGCGAACTAGCATACAATTTAAATCTTAGCTAGAAGTTACATTTGCCAAACAACAGTTATGTGTACTAGCAATATACAGGTTTGAATACGACTACAAGAATTACATTGGAATAATAGACTACATTAACCTTCAATTCCCCTAGTATTTCTCAAGCCAAAACTATTCTTGGTAGCCCGTGTCGCCTCAATTAGGTATATCCATATTGATTGTTTTTTAAAGGCAGGAGCATGGATGCTAATTCATATATGCTAAATAAGCATAAGGCAAACAACAAGAAACGATGAGTAAAGCAACAGTTTTCTTTTCTACAAAACATTTCGGCTTTGACTATATATATCAGTAGACAAATGTAATATCGGTGGAAAAGAGAAAATAGAAAATTCTGACCTAAATTGAACGTAGTTTAGTGTCAGGCAAAATGTTATGGTCAGCAAGTAATTTTAAGTAAAAGAACAAGTTGTGGTACGTCGCATATACGATTGAGTTTGGGTTAGGGACATGTAGACTTTTTAATTAACCGCAGAATAGAAAAATCTGCTTATTGTTACTCGTTAATTATTAGGTGTCCAACTTTGTATTCATGATAATGAAATTTAGTTAAAAAATACAAATATAATAATTAATTAGTGGTCCTTAAAATATCAGTTTTTGTTTGGAATATAAAATGAACGCTGTGTAAATATTGGTTTCAAATTTGACTGTATTAGTGGAATCGAATTTCCTTGATTTTAAACAGCTCGACAATCCAGTACTTGTGGGATAAAGTTGCAGGTATTTTCTGTGTATTAAAACTCAGGTTTTCTAATTCATTAGCTTACTACTATCGTTAGGTTCTGATTTACTAGACACGTAAATTATTCACAGAAAGGTACGCATTGTGACTGTTTGTGTTAATGCACGTAGTACCCACGATTGAATAACATTTAACCTAGAAAGAACACATCCCGGTCTGAATGATCAGTAAATCCTTGCTACTCTCAAACTTTCACCGCTTATTTCACATTACTTTGAAATGAGTCATTCGATTCCTAAAAATATGCAGATTAAAGTTTAGAATGAGTCACTTTTCCTGTAGTCAAGGCGTTTCATAGTAAAATTTAAAAAACGCACGATTACACTTAATTGCGTAGTCATTACTTCTGTAGTTTATGCGTGATAGTTTTGTTTAACAAAGCGCTATGCTGCTTTTACCAAATAAGTCAATTGATTGACATATTGTAGGTAAAACTCTATTATTAATTGGGATGTGGGGTTTGAAGAATAATATAAAACTTTCCACAGTTAATTCCCAATTGGATGTCAAGATTCTCATTCAAAATGTTGTAAACTTTCTTTTAGATCCAGACTATTCCAAAATCAACTGTTTGTCGATTTCCAAATAAAATTATATATTCTCGTATGTAGTCAACCAATTTGATTTTAATTGAATATTCTTATGATTTTCTCAAAACTCATGCATTGTATGATAACAAATCAGATTAATACAAAAAATAACTGTTTATTAAATAAAAACTGACATTTGACGTTTGGTTAATGGAACACTTAGGAGTTTGCAAATTTACATGGTAAATGTTAAAAATCATAAAATGTGAAAGCTTATGCAATGTTTCTTTCGTTTTATATTGCAACAGTTAAATAAAAACGTGGATCTTCAAGAAAGAAATATATTTACATTCAAAACATTTGACGAATATTGTATTAACTATAGTTTTTCGAAAGCTTATTGTAAATCTTTGATACGGTTTTCAATAATCTGAAGTAATCATTTATGACTACTCAAAAAATAAGTGTTCTTCTGTATCTACTTACACTTATTCTGCATACTTTTACTTTAAAATACATCATATCATACACAAATGCATCTACAGAAAACAGAAAACATGGTAATGTTAATATTTTGATGCAAACTAAGAAAAATTCAATTTTTAACCGATAATGCCGTAATAAAAATTATTAAATGTTTAGATGTACAAATGATGATAATTAAACTTTATTTTGAAATTTGTGAAGATCAGCTTTTTAATTAGATATTTAGTTTTTTAATTCCTCGTGTACACTTGAATCTACTACATAATGATATTTTTATAATGTCAAATAAAACAAGTAAAGTAAAGGATCTTGACATAGTTTTTGACTAAACTTCATATGATTAAGTGTGTATTTACTTCGCAAAAGTGTTACAACTAGGTATGGTATGGCTCTCTCTCTCTCTCTCCTCTCTACACACAAACTTAACAGTCCATATATCAGCGGCGTCTTGAAGCTCTACGAAATACAGTAATACTTAGAATTCATAGTGAAAACTTGTATATGGTGCTATAAGTTTTCGAAAAAAATAATACAAGTGGGTCTGTCCACTTTGTTTATGGTCATTAGTGAGCTTCAAAGATTACTGCAAGCCTTTAGCAAATTCGTTTGGTGGAAGCCATACTTAACAAGCTTTTCTGAGTAATTGATGCTTCAAATTATTATTTGAAACTGCCAGTTGGCTAGTAATTAAGAGAAACAAAAATACAATAGACAGTCATGCTCCAAACTTTCGTCTGAAATGGTTTGTATTTGTATGTATATGTATTTTGTAGTGGATGACATTTAGAGTTTTTTATCTTCATCGGAAAAATATTTATGGCTTGAAGTTGTTTCTTTTACCTATTACAATAAAGCTACAAAAGGCGATAGTTTTACATATTTTCTTATTTCTAAACATTCACCTAGTCACAAGTTTGCAAACTACATTCCTGAGTGTCAAATAATCCAAACATAGAATGTTCTTTCGCGTCTAATTATTCGTAATCCCGGTGTGTATACTGCATAAGGTACTGATGAGTGAGTAGTGTTACTGCAGTTGCCACGTCCTTCGCGTCCACTCATCAATCCAGGACTTGTGGGATAAAATTACAGATATTTTCTGCGCTTTGTCAATTAAGTTTTTCTAATTCATAGAAATTTTCATATTAAAATTTGCTTACTACTAGAATCACACAATAAATATTGGTTTGTTATCAGCATCTTTTAATGCTGCTAAAATATTTTATAAATCCTAGAAGCTAGAAACCATGAATATACACGTCGTATTAAGTATTCTTCTTTTAAGTGTAACACAAGCATATTGTGAAAGTGTCTGTAAAATCCCCGTTTTCGAGAGAACTCTGCAGACAGTACTGGTCACATTGGGTTCAGGCAATCATGACATCGCGTTCGTCTCTTTTGACTTGATGGACTGCAACTTTCGACTAAGCTTGTCTCGCTATATGATATTGAATCGGGATGTGAACGTCAGTTTTAAGTACAACTTTCCATGTCGACACAGGCAACCATTTCTCACCATCATCAAAAGCGAAAAGGGGAACGTTGATCAGTTTGTCAAGTTCGGAATGCAGCCGTCCACAATGTTCATTGCAACAATCAGCCAGATTCTCGATCAAAATAATTTAATCGGAGAAAAGTTTTTCTCTCCCAAACAAATCAACTGGCCATCAACAAAACTCGTTTTATTTCCTATCAAAACTGGTACAAACTTAAACATAAAATACATATTTCTGTGCAACGGATATTGCAATCAAGAATTCTTCCCCAAATATGTGGACGAACAGTTCGTCATGACAATTTTGGATCCTGTAAAGCTACATCGACAATTGTTTCGACTTGGGAATCAAAGAAAAGTCAATGCTCTCGTGTATAACCGGCATCCCAGATATTTCGAAACGTACGCTCACAATTTGTTAGCGTGCTGGGACTTTCTTCATAAACCAATTTTCTTTTACTGCGGCCCGGAGTTAATGTCATCAATTCTGCTACACTTCTACCACAACATCACCATGAATATTCTAAATATATATGACCGAGCAATATCGAGAAACGCACGTCCAAAAGAAACTGGTCAATATCTAATTACAAGTATCGGCTTCTATGAGCGTATTTATACTAACAATTCCCGCTTCTACCGGCTGACTGGTCTCCAGTTCAACACACTGATAGTCAGTGAACTCGTGTATTGTGTAACGGACAGGAAGGAACTCCAGCCCCCAGTAAAATTCGGGATTCGGTTTTCAACCTGGACGGGTCCATTCAGTTCGGAAGTTTGGGGAATTTGTCTCGCCACTGTTCTCACTTTTACCTTTCTCGAATCCTGGAAGAGACTTCGTTCATTCGATGCTCACATCTTGATCGATGTTTATGGGGAATTCTTTGGAGTAGCATCCGCCGAATATATCTCACGAGGAAAACTTGTTCTGCTTCTGAGTCTGGTGGGAATGCTGGTGTGGAACATACACGGGAACGGTATTACAAGTCTCCTCACCATTCCCGACCCCCCCAAAATATTTTCTTCCTTGCGAGAAATGCTGGCGTTCGGATACAAAATAATTTATGAAGCATATCGTTCGGGAAGTCCAGTAGAGACCTGGTACAACACTTTCAAAGAAAAGGGTCTGCTCGATGTCCTCAACAACAGCTTTTACATTCCTAACACAACTCTGACTGATTTGGGGTATGCAAGCCTTGCTGCAAACAAGATTGCTACGATAAACGTCGACGACGTTGGAGCAGAGGTACTAGTTTTGAAAAATCGGATTGTAAATGTACTCGAAAAACTAAATGCGGAGTGCTACATTTTACCAGAAATATTTAGAAAATTGCAAGGTTACAGAGAAGTCTACACGATGAATCGCGTGTGGCTGTTTGAAACGTACCTGAGAATTGTTGAAAATGGGCTTGTAAACAAATGGAGTGAGTGGCATTTGACAGCGGATAGGTACAGGAGAAAATTGTCAGTTGAAAACCCGAATCCAAATCTGGCCGTTCCAGGGGACCAAATCGAAATTGAGGATGTGCTCGCTGCGGTGGTCTTACAAGTGCTGGTAGTCATCATTGCCTTCATATGCCTGTTGCTTGAGTTGATAGCGAAGCCAGCTAATCAAATTGTCCCAAAGTCGTCAGTCGCTACTCCACAGTGAGAAAAATCAAAAGATTATTCAAAAGACGCAGAATGTGAGATGACCAAGTGGGTTCAAGGGGAATCCGAAGAGATGGATATCCTTCAAACTCAGCAGAAAAAGGTGAAAGTAGATGAGGACAGTGTGGATTCAAAAGAGATCGAAAGCGATTTCCACGAGATGGAATCTTCATCGATGGAAGTAGCGCATGTGATATGAGACGTTCTCCGGGCAGATTCAACTCCGAAATTAGGAGACACTCTTCGGACACCAAACTTATTAAAAATTTAACGGGTGCAGGTCCAGATTTAACTTCTGCACCTGCAGCCGTTAGTTACTAAATATAAATAGTCATTAATTATTTATTAAAAAATTAATTAATATAGATTATGAATATAATATATTTAATATAAATTTAAGTATTAAATGCAAGTTATATTAATGTAAGTCACTACTAGTTTCTTGAAGTCTACAATCTAAAGAACACTGTAAAATAACTACAATAAAATCAATAAATAAAAAATTATTATATAATGAGTCTTTCTGAAGACAAAACTACTTTTTCAAATACAATACGTGATTTGGAGCATTTCAAAGAACATGATAAAAATGCCAAAGTAGCATTCTTTTTCTAAGCGTAACACAAATAAATTGTAAAAGTATATTTGCATATATAAACGCAAATATGTAAAATTCACTTACTATTCATTTTATAATGTGCTTTCGTCCTATGATAAAGCAATATTCTCAAGGAATATTTTTACACTCAAAATTTGTTGATTTTTTAGAACAATATTATGTGAGGCAAATTGCATATAAGATATGTAAGATTTATGAAGTAATTTTGGGACTTGATCAGTTATTTTAATTTTTGTTTGCTGGAAATTCTTATCATGAAATACAAGCCGTTTCTGATGTTATGAATAAGTTTACTGGGTGGACAAGTGTTTTATGTAGTTTTATTTTCAAAACTCCAACGTTTCGATCTATTTTACTTAGATCCTCATCAGGGAGATGGAAATGAACAAAGACAACAAATAGCAAATTTGATTTGAATAATGAACAGAAAAATTATGATTACAATTTAACGCGATAAAATATTGAGAGCAGTGAATCCCAAAACTTGTGGAGGTAGTCACGACCACGTTCTTCCTTCCAGTTCATGAGAGGTATCTTGTCAATTGTAGCATTCTTGATAGCCGCTGATTCCTTGATTTCACGCAAGAGTCTTCTCGATTCCCTGATGACGATGCTTGCTTCATCCCATTTGATGTTGTGGTTTCCGGAGTCTCCTATGTTGTTCCAAATGTGTTCGGAAATGGCAGACTGAAAGTCGCCATTTTTACAGTGACGTTGATGCTCCTTCAGACGCTCCATTAGATCTCGTCCTGTTTGACCAATGTAAACGAAACTGCAGGTGCATTTCACGGTGTAGACTCCGGAGTTTGGTGTCGCACTATTGTCTTTATGCATAGAGAAGCCGTTTCAAATTCATTAAGATGTAATTACTTTGCTAATGGATTTCCTTTCAGATTTTGATCGCAAATTGCAAAGATTGAAGTTTTTGAATATGGAAAACTTTTTTCTCTGAAAACTTATATCACTACTACTACTACTTAATCCTAGTTGTTTGAATGTAAGTCACTACTACTTTTCTGAAGCCTACAATCTAAAGAACACTGTAAAATAATTGCAATTAAATCAACTAGCCATGTTAAACATGGTGAAAATACGTAGATGAATGTTGTTCGGAAGACAATGTGATAGCCTAACAAAGTTAAAAAAGTTTGGGAGATATTGTGATAACAATGTTGAAAAACTTAGTTTCCTCAATATCCACTAAGGGGCGTAACGAACATCAAAATTAAATATACGAAAATGATGTCCTCAACAATAGCTTTCGAATGAGGTATCACACGA
>JAQIXW010004321.1:0-11787 GCA_034700685.1 Willowsia buskii
TATGGCTCAAGATTGCATGATTATGATTTTCTGCAAATTGATCTGTGCAAATGATGTAGAATTAGAATTTTACAATTGTCTGCTCACAATAACGCAAAAGTGACCGACTCAACGTTTCTACGTCTCGTTGCAGTGGTTTTTGTCATAGAATAATAATAATAATAATAATCATGGTTTTTGTCGAATTCGAATCTTCTTACGCATATAACATTACTATGACACAAAATACATGCACTAGTTGTTAAAGTCATCGGGGGTAAGGAGTGAGGAATGCTATAAAAGGGAAAGAAAACGAAGACACACATTGTCACACACAGAACCAAAAAACGAAAAGAGCTTATTTTATGACTTGACATTAGGACACAAAACTTGATTGAGTGTGACCATTTTTTAGTTTAGGATTCCTGGTAAATGCAATGTTATCTGTATTGTAAAAATATATGTGCACTCATATATGTGTACCTATATGTTTCATATAGACCTTAAATGTAATGCCAATTATGAAAATGAAGGAATTATTTTGAAACTGATATGACAGTGATATGATACGATACTCCTTAACTATGATACAAATCGCACGTCTAAGTTTAGGTGTTAGGAACCGCGATTTGCACGTATAAAGTGTCAAACGTGTACTCGCATTGTGTAAAAATCGTAATGAGTTTTTATCCAAAAGTTACAAAGACCTAAAGCACGCATACCAAAAGATGTTTGTTCTCAAGTTCTCAGTTCTCACTCGATTGCCATCTTGTCTCGTCTGCTTCTTTTCTCTATCACTCATACAACTCGGCTTGCTCGCTGTCACGCTTCCCCACTCCCCACCCTCGACATCATGCAAAGATTTGTTGATGTGAGAGGTAGGTATGGATAAAGTGTGTGGTTCTTGGTTCGGTTTTTGGTTTGAGTTGGTGGAATTTTAATATGATAGCAGCTCACCCCTGATTACTACTTATGATGACTTGATGCTATAACTTTATTGTTTTGAACTGTTTACATCGTACACAATCACAGCATCCGAAGATGAGTAGTCAGTGTCACACTGATGAGTAATTTGTCTCTCAGTGATTCTGGTGTGGAGGATGACGGGAATTGTAAGAGTGAGGAGTTTAGTCTTGACATTGGGGTTAGTTGATAGAGCAAGCTTGTACATTGCGCATGCATAGCATATTATTATTCTAATATAGGTATTCTAAAGGATCAGGGGAGCAAGGAACTTTGTGAACTTTTGTATAATATTTTCTGGGATGCATTTCTTCCCGGTTTTGTCCTTACATCATCGTAAGTAGGAAAACATGAGGTTTTTTCCCTTCTTCTGGTTATAATCATTGTCAATACATCACAATATGTGTGTAGAGGGAAAAGGAGATGCGTGCATGTTCTTAGTTTATTCAGAGGAAGGAAGGAAATTAGATTGAATTTGGCTTACTTTTTTATAGATTCAGAAAAGAAAAAAAGAAGATGAGCTTGGTAGATGGATGGATGATGGAAGAATATAATAGGGATTGAGAAGCCCTTTCCTTTTTCCCATTTTCTGCTCCATTGTATAAAAAAAGAGGATAGAAAATGGTGATGGAATAGAATAAGAGGAGAATGACAAGCAAATGCAAACTTTTACTGGTGTCGTGTATAATATGGAAGTGAAGAGCAAACATACAAATATTATATAGTTGATAGTAGCTAGGCATGATGATGATGATATTATTATATACGATGCCAACTCTCCAGCGAATGGACAGAAATAGATAGATAGAGATAGTTGAATTTACTCACTCGCTCTTAGTCAGAAAAGTTGAATAGGGAGCTAAACAAGTGTTATTTGCTCTGTCATTCTACCTTACACCAGAGAGAGAGAAAGAGAGGATGATGCATACATACAAATACAATAGGAAAAAAGAGTCCATTTTCCTATTCATCTGTGTAGAAAAGGACAGAAATTAGGGCATTATTATCGACACACACTCAGACAGTGCTGAGAATAAAATGAAGCACCAACGCATCACCACCATCAAACCATTGCATTTGCAGCAGCAATGCTGACTGGTTTCCTATTCTCTGCTCAATAATGCAAGCACAACAATAAACGATCGAACACAATACGGGAATCTCTAAAAAAGGAAGCAATACTCTTGGACAATAATAATAGCCATGATAGCACAATGGGAACTACAACAGGGCAAATGCTATGTATCATAAAATGACGCGTTAGTTCATTTGGCTAAGTTTGTTACTGGCATACTTTGCGAGTGCACATATAATAGTCAACCAGGTCAGTTTGTTAAGTAGTATGAAACTTTTGATTGTATGGAGGAATAAGAGAAGAGGTTTCTCTATTATCAGTATAAATCGATGGACATGGAAAAGTCGCAACTCACCCACTACTGCTATCACACACTGGCCTTCTTTCCAGTTTAATTTTTAAAGTAGGGAAAAGCAGGAAAATATTTCGAGGCTTTGATTTTTTTTTTGGCATAAAAGTTGAACGACAATAGTAATTGGAAATGTGAAAGCTTTCAGTCATTCTTCACCATGAACAATAGCTATTCATCATTCATCATCACTATCTCCAATTGTAGTCAAAACACGAATCAAAATCGGAAATGGATGGAGATGGAATGATTTTTTTTTCATTTATGTGATGGCTATCGTTGACTTAAGGAAAATTACCCGCACCATAATCAAAGGCATAAATCACATGAGTAGATTACTATACATACGTGCTTAGAGAAACCAAATATCTTGATGCTTCTTAATTGCTTTGTTTTCAATCTGAAATTTTGTTGTCATCAAGTCATTTTGTTTTCGATTCTCTGTGCAGCGACATCATTCATGCGAATAATGTGTGACTGGTCGGTGATTATCATTTTATTGCGCAGGGAGCGTGAATGTGAAAGGACTGTCGTCATCTCCCTAGTTAGCACTGCTAAGCATCTGTGAATACCCCTTTCTGAAAATGATTTCTTGGTGAGTTGTAAATCAGTTTGATGACTGTTTGATGGGCCAGCATAACACCCATTTTCTATCTTTTGGCACTCACTCAGCAACGCTGACTTGTCCCTGTCTTTCTGCTCACAAAAATAGTTGTTTGATGATGATAGCAAAAATGTACAAAAAGAGTAATAATCATAATTATTATGATGGTTCAATTTTCTACATGTAAAGGTGCTTGCAGCAGAGTAAGATTTTTTGAGCACCTCAATAACGCTAACATAGAAGGAGGAGGGTTATTGGCTTGTCAAAAACGCGACAAGACTTCTCTTTTCTTCAAGGTGTGATATGATGTTGATGATGCTCGTGTAAAAAGAACTGTGACATAATTATTACGCACCCAACAAACAGGCAGTAACCTCGTAGTGTAGCGTAGGATGTAATAAAGGGAATCAAGCAGAAGTATAAAAAACGATGATGATGTGGAGAAGTACGTATCATCATGTAAGTAAAGTTAGCGAATTGTAAAGTTGTGAATACGCCTTTGTAGCTTCATTGTTGTACACTCACTCAGTGCGTCTCATCGTTGGTGTATTGTTGTTAAAGAAATTATTCAGTCAGTCAATTCATTTCATCATCATAATATTCGGTGGCTGCTTACTAGTTATGGTTGTATTGTGCATGTCGATATTTTGCTGGGAATATAAAGATGTAACTTGCCGTGTGTGTAATGATGATGACAATAATTGCACGTTGTAACTTTTGATTCTATGAGCACAATAATAACAGCAAAAGTAATGATAATAATTTTGACAATGACAATAATAAGATGGTATGTGTATGTGTGTAGATGTACTACGTACTTTTAGAATCGAAAGAAGAAAAAAACTAAATTTGAAAAGGTGAGCTCTGAATACAAATTTTATAAGAAGGAAACAGACTGCCGTTGATGATGCGAGTGTAGTTAAAAAATAGTTGATGTGGAGGTATGGAGTGGTAGTGTGGCAGTACCTGGTAATTTGATTTGGGATTTTTGAGTAGACACAAGTTTTTTTTATGTTCTGTATTGCAAGCTGTCGTTGCGTGTTTCTTTTATGTGATTATTATGCTCATTCACCAGCTCAATGAGAAAAGATGCACTTTTGCACGTATAACAATGCAATCTACAGAGTGGGGAAGGGATCGTAAAAACCTTTTACCTGGTTGGTGGGGAGAAGTGACAACCAACAGAGAATAAGCAGGGGAGCTTTTATATCATTTTCCGAAGGAGGTAAACTTGGTGGTGCAAATTAAGTTGACAGAATTCCTTTGCTTTGCTCGTAGCATCAAACTTTACTGCTCTTGTGGTGGTGAAGGTGTCATAATGATGATTAGGTTTAAGGAAATTGCAAAGAAGAAATACACATAGGTATATGAAGAAATATATAAAGAAAGTATGTATCAGTCAGACAGTTACAGGACATGTTAGGTATGTAAGTATATTATAAAGACAGCGACAGCAAGCGTGCCTATGCAGCAAGCAATAATATTTTTAAAAATTGTAATCATAATGGCAAATAATAAAGCTATTGTGTTGTATTATGATTGCAATGCAAGTGTCGATTTTTAGTTTCTACAGATTTCTTTTGAGTTTATTTTTTTTACCTCTATTGAGTAACAATGCAGCTGGAAATTATCGTCTATTCAATGAGGTATGTAGATAGAATCGAATAAAGAAGACAGAGGAGGTTTTTGAAGTGTGAACGATAATATGAGGAAGAAGAAGATGATGATGATGCGTACATACAAAGGTGGAGTGTAAAGAAAAAGGCTGGATGAACATGTATTATCGCATGATTGTGATTATTACATTGACGGTACATTTTTGTTTGCTTGTTTCTGTTTTGTTCCTACCATTCTAACCATTGCAGCGGTTGTGTTGCTCTCTGAAAGGAGAAAAAAGGAGGCGGAGAAACTAAGGAGCAACGAGAAGAGGTTGAGACGAGCGAATAATAGTGTGAATTGAACAAAAGAATTCTGTAATTCATAATGACACCATCTGCACATCTCCCTCTCTAAAGTCTTTGCGTATCTTCTTGTTGTGTGAAGGAAGGAGATATTGCGATTGCTGAATGAGAAAGAAATTTAAAAGTTTAAGCCGATGATACTCAACTAGATTTGCTCTAGGAAAAATTAATAGTACTGATTCATTGAATATTTCCACTGAAAATTTTATTTAAATACGCAGACGAATTTTATGGTGGATTTATGGTACGAACTGTTTGGGATGATTTGGAATTTGCTTGACTGGAATATACTGAAGTGACTGATTTGTTGATTTGCTGTAGTAGAGGTCATAATGACTGACAACAGGTTCTTTATTGTGGTATTGTTCTGATAGAGTCATAATAAGCTTTTCGTTTTTCTTTCACATGTTCATAACGATTAATGGAATGGCATAATTTTATTGCTACGACTTAAATGACATACCTTCAACATAATCATAAGACATTTTCGTTAGCAATAAGGCACGTTTTCCACTCACTGCTGGAATAACAATTTTTCGAGAGAATTTCTATGCGCACTACTGATGATGATCACATTAATGATGGGATACCAGCAGGCAAGATGTATTTTTTGTAAATGTTTAAAAAATACATAATTTCCAAGTTTTCTTGATAAACGTACAAATGTGGCTGATCATCACCACCAGAATACCCATAATGCTCTTGTGAAGACAGAAAGAGTGAACAGAAAATATTTCAAATTATCATTTGTGTCTTGTCATACATACATTTCTAGAAAAGAATGGTGGAATAATACAAAAGGTGAAATGGCTTACTCCTAAAGAGAGAGAAAAAAATCCTTTCTTTCCTGTCTTTTCTTTCTTTATTTCCCCTCTCAACTATTATCATTCACACTGCACTGGAGTGAGGAGAGAGAGAGAAATAGTTGACTTGGCAGATTGGATTGAGTTATGATTATATTTACGGTTATGATTATGATTATTACGTTGATGCTGATGTTGTATATTATGAAATGAAAAAAGCGTGTGTGTGTGTCTGTGTTGTGTAAAGGGAAAGGGAATGAGTAGGGAAAATAATAAAACATATAAATATGGCTGATTGTAATAAAGAAATAAAATAAACATTCACATTCAAATGTGGCTGGTGATGGTAGTTATGTTCACCGGTATTGTACCTACATAATGTGGCCGGGCTCAACCCTTTATTTCTTGAATGGACAAAGTTTTTTTTTTATTTCTACAAAACTATTACAGTTTTACGGTATGTGGTATGAAATGGTACCTGAGTATTTGTGCTTACCTATGTATGATCATGGAGATGCATAGGGTGTAAAGCTCGGCCCTAGGTTATGTTTATATGACAAAAACACAAATTCATTATGCGAAGTTGCGTTCCAGAAAGGGGGTTATATTATTTTATATTATTATTAAAAGGCATTTCTTCTCACCAGCCCAGTGACAAAATGGGACAATATATTATGCAAAGGTGGCAATGGAGCCATAATGGAATTAGTATAAAGACATGCTTAAGCTGGAATAAGTGAGAAAAAAGAGTTGGC
Organism: Willowsia buskii; assembly: GCA_034700685.1. NCBI lineage: Eukaryota > Metazoa > Arthropoda > Collembola > Entomobryomorpha > Entomobryidae > Willowsia > Willowsia buskii. Next base: position 6,490 of record JAQIXW010004321.1, read on the forward strand.
TTTGGTGCTCTCTTGATACGACGCAAGCAAGTAGACATTTGTGCTCATGTTGGTTTAATAATGACGCAATATGTGGCCGACATATATTTTAACAAAAGGAAGGAGAAAGGAATAATGGAAGGGTTAAAACGGTTTCTCGCATAGTGGCTTCATGGTTATTATTATATTTTAGGTGTTACTTTACGTGAAAGAATAACGCGAAAATCTAAATAGAGAGCACGTTGTTATTTGTTGAAAGCTGGAAAAATCGATTGAATTCATCAAAAATTTACGTGTTTCTTGTTTTTTCCATTTACAGCTGGATTACCCGGAGCGGCAGCTCAAATGTCAAGTTACTACAACAGTGCATACGGAGGGGCGGCGGGTTTTGGCTCAGCAATGCACAACTCAAGTCTTGCAGCAGCGGCTGCTGCAGCCGCAGTCTCATCTCCTGCAGCTCATCAAGTGGTCTCTTCAATGCAGGATGCCATGAAGGCGTATTCCGGGATCGATGATAAGTACCGATACTCAGCGGCCATCAGTTCCATGTACCCATCTGCGGAAGCCGTGGCAGCAGCAGCAGCAAAATATATGGAAGCGGCCACAGGAAAATCATATCTGGATTCAAACAATCCAAGATATTTTGATTCCGGGAGTCCTAACAAGCACTTCACACCTGGTAAGTACGTACCTTTTTCTTTTACATACAAACTCTACTTCTTTTCTTTTACGTATTTTGCTTGCTATTGCAGATAATGCAGAGTTGCAAATCAACTCGTATGCAGCATAAAAAACACAAGAAAAGTAATCTAATGGAAATATAATATACATATGCGGCTTTATTCTTATATTATGGATGCACGATTGTTTCGTGGAAATTGGCTTTGCTCGTTTGAAGTCTGTCATCCTAAAATGGAAAAAGCGGTAGCAATGTTCATGTTTTTTTTGTAAAGTACTGGCTACTGGGCATTTCTCTTCCCAGGTCACCAACCATCATCATCATCGTTGATGTGGCTATTTCACATTGGCAAACGAAGAGAATGTTGGTTGGTGCTTGTCATGCATCTATAATGCATGAATTAGCCACTTCACTGTCGACAACGACGAGCTCTGAATGAGGCTGATAATAATAATAACAACAAAAGGCAAAAAGAAAAGAAGCAAAAGTAAAGTGGAGTAGCAATTGTTTGAAAGTCAATATTTGAGGCTTGACAGTAGGAGCTCATATTATATGCGCACTATACGCACACACAAAAACTTATATTATGTGTGCATGAATGGACGGCATTCTCCAGAGTCGAAAAGAAAAGAATTAGTTTACCTACTGGGGCGATTCGGTCTCTCTTCAATTTTAATATCATCGTGCTAATACATACTGTGTGAATGGCAGTAAACAAACGAAGGTAATAAACCGATTCACCATGACGTGTGTACATAGTCAACTAGCTATTCTCATCATCGCACATCGAAAAGTGGATGGCTCTTTATTCTTTCCTTTCGTTTTTTTTCCCTTTCTCCTCTCATTTATAATGTATGATGATGATATTGAATGGTCTTATAGCTAGTTTAGGAGAGAGAAAAAACTAGTGCCAATATCAAGTAGTAGTATAGGAGAGTGCATATATACCGGCAATTCGTTTGTGCAAAGAAACTACACAATAATAAGAATGCATGCAAGAGAAAGGAGGACTGATCTTAGATCCTGATAAAAACAGTGCATGATGGTGATTATGATAAACAGAAACCAGACACTATATACAAGAGCTCTTTTGTTGGAAACACTTGACGAGATAAAGCTTATTATTATTATGCATGTACAGAGAATGTTTGTAGGAGAGTCATTGATTATCATCATCATTAGTATTACCTTGTCAATATTGACTTACATGTTACATCACACCTTTTTATGCCGTCGGAGCGTTTATAAAAATGGGGTGGGTGGTAGTGGTAGGTGTGATGTGAAGCAAATGGAATGAGCCTAAGTAACATGAAAGAATGGTTTAGGTAGTGGCATTTTGCTATAAAATTGTGTATCCAAATTAGTTGATATAAAAAAGCACAATGCACACTTTGTCTCTGTATTTATGCTAACGGGAGATTTTATTATGAGGAAAGAAAAGGAGATTACTTCTTGGCTCATCAACTGCACCCGCAGAAAAGAGACAACAATGCAATGTTTGAGAAATGATGATGATATTGATGTAAATGCTTGGCTTTTCTAGACGTTGCAGTGCAGTATATATTTTTTCCTCTTTTGATTTCTGATGAAGAAAAATGTGATGCTAATAATAAGATTTTTTTTGTGTCATTGCAGGATCGACTCCGACATCAGCTGCGGGGAACGATCGTTACGACCTCATGCACAATGGGAACAAGTCAACCGAGTCGGATTCTCCCAAGAGCAGTTCTCATGACGAGTCGGCGACGGGGACGCCGGATCCGATTCATGGCCCGAATTCCAGTAATATTAACAATGGTCATATTGGTGGAGTGGGTAGACAAGGTGGTAATAATGGAATGCACAGGGCTACACCAGATCACGAAATGAATCAAGGGTCATCAGGTTCCCCATCTTCAGGTATGGCTGTCACTTCTGGAGCTCCCGGGTTTCCTCCGCAGTTCTCTCTAGCGTCGTATTACTCCCAACTTAACCAGGCTGGAATCCATGCCACTTCGGCTGGCACTCATGGAGCTGCCTCTCTTACACCTAGCCTCGCACATATGGCTCAGTATGGACACAGTCCTGGAATGATCCCTAATGGTCAAAGTCCCTACCAAATGTCGCATCATCAAAGCAACGGATCTTCTGGACCTGGAGGACCCAACGCGGGAGGGGACTTTCGTAGAGCACTTCCAGTAATATTTTAATTTGCATTCTTTGAAATTGCATAATATATTATTGTCGTAACAGTTTATTAAAAGGTACAGTACACAGCATAGAGTAATATAATAGTAACTGCCGTTAGTTCCCCAACTTTTTACTCGCGCGACAGAAGTGACAGCGAATCAGGAAAAGGTGCAAATCAACAAGTTAAAAGTGGTAAACTGTTTTCTGTGCTTAGTTTTAAACAATAGTATTTTACCTTGAAATCACCGGTTGGATTTGATTTTTATATAGTTTAGGTACCGAATATATTCTTAGTAGAGAAGAAAAATTAAAGTGTATGTATATTTGATAGACATAAATTTACCCAAGAATTTCTTTTACAAGCTACGGACGCAAAGCTGGGAATTGTAGAAAAGAAGTAATATTACGGCGATAATTATTAAAAATAGATTCACTTGTCTGATACATTATAATTATTGATTCTTCTGAAACCAAAGTTGAAGTACTATACTGATTGCAGTGAAGTACCACAGCAATGACATGACGGATTTTTATATCTTAACTAAAGTATACACTAACAATAAATACTAATAGTCATCAGTCAACGTGAAAGGAACAACGTTAAGTAAAAATGGTCCTCTCTACTTTTACGTTTGCTCTGCAAAAGGATCTCTTTAAGCGAAAATATAGCAAATTAAGTTGTACACACTTGAAATTGTATCAAAGTTGTGTCGTAATTAAGAACCTATTGATTTTCCATTTAAATGAGCCATTACAATTTTTTTGTTATATGTTAGATGAAAAAAAAAGAAGATTTATAGTTATTAGTTATTTAAGAGTGTATAGATTTGTATATAAACGCATCGTTGTATAGTGAGAGGTAATAATATATATAAATTCGCTAGTTCTTAAGCAATACAATATGTAGTAGAGTTATTTTCAAGTTGGAAATTATTATAAAATACCCACTTTTGTTTCTAATATTTGTGAAATGTAGAATAATAGTGTAATAGCTTTTAGTAATTATAATAATATTTAAGGATACCACATCATCAAAAATTCCTTTATGAATATAAAACGTTTGATCGTCTGGTGGTATCATTAAAGTGAAAAGCTAGCACTCTTATGTTACCAACTGTCAAAATATCACTTTTACTATGTTCAGTCTACGATACACATATTAAAATTATACATATACCATAAATAACTTAGGTGTGATAACATAATATATTGTGTAGTACATTTTCAAATTCAAACTTTAATCATGCATTTCTCATAAATGTACTAGTGTCTAATTCCATTATTGTTTTAATTTATGACTATGAAATGATGATTACATCTGGAACGAGGAAAAAGTGTAAAACTTAGCATAAGAAGTATCTAGTTATTAATAAAACATTGTAAATGCAAGTTGTGCAACAACTCTGGGAAAATAAATAGATGAAACAATCACCAATAGTATACTATCAACTTATTGCTATTACTTTTTTTCTCATTTCATATCATCTGACGATGTTCACATACAAACTGACCCATTATACTACATATAATCTTAGAATAAGTCGGATAGGAAGGCTAGGGCTTCTACTGGATCTAATTTTTATCATCATCAGAGCAAAAATGATTGCATATACCTATGAGATTTTATGCAGCCTAGGGAAGCATTAAATGCGGCATATCATCCTCACAGCATCAAGCCGGATTTCACAGGTATCAGATCATTGTTAGAAGAACTCAAAAAAGGAAAGCTGTTTTATATTATGGCTCCATGTGTGCATGCAAACATGAAAACACCGATCTACAATCTACGAGGCATGTCACGTTTCATTTTTTCCTTTGCTGCTTAAAGCTGTTTAGTTTGTAGAAAGTAGAATGGTTGTAAGTTGTATACAATATCAAACAACATTATTTGCTGAATATGTATAGAACATATAAGAGCACGTAATAATTACATGGTTGGTTGACAAGTATTTTATTTTACCGCTTGAGATGATTTGAATAAAAGAGAATAGGACAATTAAACCAGGATTCAATGGGACAGTTTCACGAATTATGTGTTGTCAAAATATAATTTCATATATATTCAATTACTTCTATACTATGCGTTGAGTCGTTATAATACCTATATCTTGCACTTGCATTATCACATGTTTACAAGGAACACAATCTGACAAGAGAGATATTATCGCGATCATCATCAACGTCTAATCATCAAACGAAGGGAATTACGTGGATCATCATTTCAAAAATACAGACGTATTGGTCTTTTTATACAATGCAGTATCAGCCATTTATATTCTACTACATATTCATATTATTCACCTCGCCATCATCACCAAAATGGTTTAAGGACCATTTTAAATAGCTTCCAAGCTTGGAAATTCAACTCGTCTTTCCCTTTACAACATTTCCAACAATCATTAAATTTTTGCCATTTCGCTGAAGGTGTGCATATGCAAACTCAAATATAAATGCTTAATTAGCATAAATAA
>JAQIXW010004322.1:0-11787 GCA_034700685.1 Willowsia buskii
GCATCGATTTGTAGCATTTTTGGAGACAGCTCATTCTTACAGCAAATAGCCACACCTCCACCTCTTGACTCTCTATCTTTCCTAAACAGGCTGTAACCGTTAAAAGATGGATATACATCTTCAGTCTTAAACCACGTTTCACTAAAGCAAAAAATGTCAATTTCGTAGTCATGCAAACATTTTAAAACCTGGCAATACTTGTTATTTAAGGAACGAGTATTTTGATGAGCAATTATTAGATTGTACATACTCTTGCTTGATTGTCAATTTTCCATTGGTTCGTCCTGGTTCCCTTGGCTGTTTATGCATCTTCTTTTGGATGACCGCTCGTCTCCTCCATTTCCGTCTGTAGAGTGACTTCTACTGCGAATCCCAGATGATTGATTACCATTTTCAGCAGGCTGTGAAGTAATTTTTCTCCTGTTGCTTCCTGATGCACTATAAGTCTGCTTCCTTGTTTGGCGTTGTTGCTTTGTGAAATCATGTTGAACGCTGACTCCCTTGAATTTATCTAACCCCTTGAGCTTTCGTAGATTTGTAAAAATTTGCTTCTTCACGTTACTGTTTCCAGTTCTCACAAGGAGAGGTTTTGGTTTTTGGCTGTTGTCAGATTTAGTGTCAATCCTTTCCCTTATCATGAATGAGTGATCACCAGCAAACAAAATGGCCATCAGATCATCATAAAGCGTTTCCCCTTCCGGTGTATCTGGAATTCCATATATCATAAAATTGTCACGTTTCAACAGACGTCTTCTCTCTTCAGCCATTTCCCCTCGGAGTCCATCAACGGCAGTTTTTACATCATCTGACGAGCATCCTTCAGCATTAGCATCTTCAAGTATAGCAACTCTCTCCTCAACGTCATTCAAGCGTCCTTCTATCCTCTTCATTCTAGTTGAAATTGAGTGTAGCTGTGTATTATTATCTTCCAATGTAGTTTGATTCTTCTCCATCATGTTAAGCAAGTCAGTCAAAGTTGGTTCACGTTTTGGTGTCTCAGCTCTTCCTCTTTTGGCTCTAGCGGTGGTTGATCTAGGTTGCTTAGCTCCAGACATGTTGGTATTTCTATGAAGATACAAGTATACACTTGTGCTAGTATCACAGAACCAAATACACAACAGGAATTGTGTGTACACTCGGACTACATATACAATGTTAAAAGACTTAGCTTTATGATATGATATTCCTCCTTGTAATCTGGGCCATCCCACTGGACAACTGAAAATCACTGACTACTGATGCTTCTTGAGTTTTTACCGTCACTTTAAACTCATTTTCTGGCTCACCAACTGATTCTGATTACACTGGTACTAAAATTTTCTCTGTACGGTTATTTTTTCAGCCGAAATTTAAATCATTTTACGGAAGACTCTACAGCCATGTCTGCACTCTACTCTACTCTATATCTCGTCTACATTGAACACGTATGATTACAACCACATTTTAAAAGAACGTCGCCATTTTCTAAACTGGACGGAACACCATTTCTCAATACAGAAGTGCAATATCTACACGCATTTCAACGGCCGCTGCAGGATTATTTTTAGATTGAAGATTCCCGATTGAATTTCTTAAGAAGTTATCATAGGAAGATAAATATTTACACAGTAGAATTTATAAAAAAAACAAAGTGTTGTTGGCAAATTGTACACTCTAACGAAAACGTTATTATGATTTCACTAATATTCAGAAAATTCTTGCAACAAAATTATATTGCAATTGTTTAAAGTTCAACTGTAATCCTGTTATCATAAACTACTTAATTTACATTTTCAAATTTAAAATATATGCATCTATTGTCATCAAGCAAAGGAAATATTAGAGGGAACTTGTGTATTTCTTATTTGTTTGATACCTCGTTAATTATTACTAAATAGTTATTTTCTGTTTTTTATTCCCACGTTTAAGAATTTCTAGAAAACACGATACTAGTTGTCATCATATATTATTTCATAAAATTCTATTCTATTCTATTCTTGTTCTATTTGTATAGCAAAGACTTGGACGTCTTTATATAAATATTGACTTCTCCCGCACACAGTTAAAAGTGATTATTTGCGGCTCTTAATCTAACTTTTTGATTTTTTTGAAAATTTTTAAAAAATTTTTATTAAAAAAATCAGTTTAAAATGTTGAAGCAAAACTTCAAGTTTCTAACTCGGACATGTATTTATTTTGCATGCACCTTCTTTAATTTATACGTTAATTGCAATATATTGCGTCCGACTGTAACACCTGATCTAAATTTCCACCAGCTGAGCACTTCTAAGAATTTACCAAATATTTTGAACTCTTTTTCTGGTTGCGTTATTCGAGTATTAAATTTTGATGGCTTCGATTACGATGGTGCTTCACTTAACGAACCACTTGTAATAATGCGGTATCACGCATCTTCTACTAGGCCTGTGTTAATACCTGAAGAAATTGACAAGAGAAACGAGACAGCCATAAAAGAGTTCCTGAATCTTCCTGTCTCAAAAAATCCCCTGTATTTCACTTCCAAACGGGCATTCATTTGCGCCAGCAAAAACACAGTTTGTGAAGCGAAAATTTACTTACATCCGCCGAGAGTAACTGTGTCTCCTTTGATGTATAATACAGATAACTACGGAACTTACATTAAAGACCCTGAATTGATGGAAATATGGACGAACCTCGACCAGCACGAATGGAGATATGCGTACCTTTCTACAACTCCAAAGTACTATCTGCTTGTATGTCATGACTTAAGGTACAGTGAAAATGTGCTGCTCCATTGGGCGAATACCATCAGAATATTTCCCGAGTTTCCATCAATCTTACCAGTTTTGTTCATATGGGAGACATCAGTCAATCGCTTCTATTACCAATGCAATTATTGTAACATATGTAGTCCTTATTCTTTTATTAAAATTCGGAGTATTCCTTCAACTAAAAATCACCTTAATAAAATGTTGGGTTCGGTACATGAGCAAGCGCCATTCTATAGCAGTGCGATTTTTTCCCAATATGACTTTTCAACCCACATTATGAACAAGGAGTTTTATCGCAACAAACTTAACATTATGAGTATGACAAATACCGAATGGCTTGAGGGCAATAGGCTTTCTAGCTTTGATCAAGCACTGGATGCTCACATAATTGCGTTGGTATTACCAGAGAACGCGACCTCAGAAATTAAACTAGTGGATAATGGGGATATTCTCAATTGGCGTCAAATTCAATTGAATGGATGCCCAGGAGATGGATCAGTTTGGTATGCTGCTGCTTCAAGGCCTGGATTTATGAGGAACATTGGTTCAAGCCTGGAAATGTTTCCGGACGTCAGTCTTGCGTTTCGACAAGAGCGACTAAGGTTTGTGAGTTGTCATCAGGAAAAAGTCATGTGGATACATAATCTCAAGCAATTGGTGGCAGCACTTGACAAAGCTTCATGGCTTCTTCTGGTAACAACAATTGCCGTTCTTTCCTGTTTAGTGCCGCTGTTCAACAAACTCTTTGACCGTACACCTAAATCAAGCTGTGGGACTAAAGAGCTTAATAATATGAGTACATTTAATGTAGGATACCAACTTTATGCAACTTTTCTAGATCACTCGGTAGATTTGTTCCACAAGAAAATTATTACTGAAAATAGCCTGATTTGGTGGACGTTGGCAGTTGTACCTTTGATGTTTTCCTTTTTGAGCAACGAGTACAAAGGAGACAACATTACACAACTCACGGTCGCTTCGCCATTGGTTCCTTTTGATACATTTGACTCTCTTGTAAAAAACAACTTTGATGTTTACGTCCTACCACACATTCTTCCTGCAAGTGAAATAAAGGATATATCTGGGATATATATATCAATGACTGATCGTGAATATCACCAGCAAAACGATCATGAGGCGTTTCCACTGGTGTCACAGCTCATGTATCATATTAATCTTCAGTTTCTAAACTGGAAAACATTACAGCAAATGATAACTGATCTATCCCCAAAAGTGGGATACATTTTGAATCATACAAAATTATTTCCAACGTGGCCAACAGCCAAGAAAATACATTGGGCTGACTTTCCATTCGAGGAGTTGGTAAGTCCCCATTTGGCAAAATGTGAACGCTCAGCCGCAATTCTTCATGAGAATGTGGCATTGGTCGTTTATGAAAATTTCACTGAGTCCGGTGCCCCAGTGTTTTTAGGAAAAGACGTTATCCACGAACAATATCAAGGTTATTACCTATTCGGTCATTTTTCAAAAAATATGATTTTAAGAATCAAGGCGTTTGGACAAAGTGGAATCATTCAGTGGTGGAGAAAGTATTTTAAAAATACACTAACTTTGTTCGCTCATGCGAAGAGATTGAAGATTAGAAATGTTGCTGGGACCGCTCACGAGGAATCAAATTCTAGACAGGGTGACAGCAACAATAATCTTGTTCTGGGCATGATTCCTTGTGTAGGATTACTGTTGTCATTACTCACATTTTTAATATTGGAAAACGGATTGAATTTCCGTCTGCAGGAGAATCGCTCCATTGCGTTTTGTGGTTTTGTTACTAAAACCAAAACTGTAAAGCTTGAAAGCCCGGTACCTCTATTCCAATTTTTAAGATAAAGATAGATAAAGAAGATAAGATTTTAAGATTAAGTAGCATAATTTTATGGCTTTTGGGTAATTTATCCTATTTATTAAGCAGCATTAAAATATTAAACATTAATAATCAATTACTTAAACTTTTAATAAACGTAGCAATTGCTAAATCATTGTATTTAACTGCCATGTTTACCATGTATTCAGGTTTTCTCAGTTCATACGCAAGGGCGGTTGAGCTTAAAATATCATAATATAGATTAAAGAATTCAAGAAATTTTGTATCTCTGAGTACATATTATATTTATTTTTTGTAGATTTTCATTTCGATCAAACCCCTTTAAATATATGTGTAACTCTTCGTAGGTTTTAAGCACCACGAAATTTGCACTTTTCAATTATTTTATATTTTAGTCACATTTCACTTGTAAATGTTTATTGCAAGATATATAGTTTTTGATATAACGAGGATAATCCAAGAGAATACGATTCTCTAACCCTGAGTTAACGATAGATCAAACACCATATACATTAAACTTTTAAATTATTACCCATACATCCAAAACCTGGACTGTAGAAACATGTAGCATTATCTTTGAAGTATTAGAAATAATAATGCGAGAAATTCTGGAAACCTTTAACATGTCAAAATAATACCAGTCCCCAAAAACAACAGTCCCCAGCTAGATAATTGTTAAACATCTGTTTACCAAAATTCAATTTTATTTCTGTTCTCATTCAAAAACAACTCGGCATGTAAAACTAAAATTTTCCATATGAAAAGCTTGCTTACCTATGTTTGCAGAAATGCCCTTTGAATGATGCAAGACAACTGAAATGTTAATTAAACCCCTCAAATTTCTCATATTACGGTCAACATACTAGTAAAGGGCTGGCAGAGCACAGTGTTAGTTTAGCACAATCCTGCTTACTAACGTATATTTCCCATATAGCAGGACGCGTAGGAGGCATTATTATTGTGAAAGAAAACAAATCTTCTAGAAAAACAAAATTTAATTGTTATTTGTTCAGGAAAAGGGCTAGCTTGAAGAAAATTTGGATTTCACATATTTTAACCACTTGCTAAACCACCACCACTTGTGTTTTTGCTAACCACTTAGCAACCCTGCTCAAAATTAACGGTAGAGAAACGAGGTTTAAATAAATTTCCGAGCAATAAAATGCTAATCTTTTACAATTTACTACCTATATTCGTCAAAACCATCAATCTTTCCACAGCCACTGCTGGAAAGCTTATTGACTTTAACGGTGAAACACAAAGTTTTACTATTTACAAGCCACACTTAGTAAGGAAGCGATATTTAGTTCAATTTACACTTTACCTGATTGGCGATATAGTGATTTTGCTCCGTATAATAAAGTCAATTACTTCAAAAACTTCATCAGCATTTATGGAGGCCAACTTCCTGACAATGATGCTGGCATTGCTTGGAGGAACCACAGAATGGTTTCGATTTAGAGGAAGATACCCAGGTGAATTTGCAGCGTTCCTTAATGAACTTATTGGTCTCGAGCGAAGATGCATCGAAGGTATTTGTATTTCAAGCAAACACAAGACATTTCTAAAATTTACTAATTATAACATACTAATTATTATAATTAACAATTTTTTACAGATATTGAAGTTCCCCGAGCTAGCAAAAAGGTCCAGTTGACAAAGTTGTATATGAAGGTGACCCATAAGATAATGGCTATCGTTCCGCTTGTGGTTGCTTTTGTTGCGATAATTGTTCCAAATCAACCCACAAACGTAATGAAAGTATTGATGGGCGACTGCGTAACGAAACCGATCGAAAATCTATTATTGCTAGTCGCTAAGCGCACATTTTTCTTCTTTTAAAACTATCTATTCTGGAGAATCGTAACAACTCGAGGGTTGTGCATAATGAATGAAATGATCATTGGACCTCTTTCACTTCAGTTCTCTAATTCTGGAATAGACAGACAAATCAAATAAATTCTAAAAATAAAATTTTACATCATGCAAATATTATATAATAAATAATTTATGCATTTAATAAAATGTTTACAGAAAATTGGAAGCGGCTGTTAGAATGCGCAATCAAAGAAAAGTCGATGAAAAATTAGTAAACGTTGTGAATGCATACCGCAGTTTACAGATAGTCGCGGAATTGTGCAATCACAACCTTCGGACACTCTGGTTTTTTATATTTGTTAATGTAGGCTTAGTTGAAATATGCTCTGCTGTAAACCCAGTTGTAAGTTTGTCATCGAAAACGGAGGTGCCAATAGCCGCTCAGCTCTTTCTAGTTGTATTTCTATTTGAAGCAGTTGGTGTCGCCATAGTTATGTATGGATTGGCTGGGGGTTTGCATGGGGATTCTGTACAATCTGCGGAAAGGTATAAAGTCATAAGCAAATCTTTGGCTGGTGAGCATCGTGCTTATATGCGAAGATATTTTAGATCGCTGCCATTACTCAAAATACAGTTTGGCTTGTCAAACTTCGTTGATGAGAAGACGCCACTGGTGTTGCAGTCATTTTGTGTAAACAGAATTGCAGACTCGCTACTTGTATGGAATAGAAGTGGATAAATTTACAAATTACGATTAGCGAGAATATTATAGTGACTTTAACATTACGCATTTTTTATGTAAAACCTTCCATAAATTTTTTTACGAATGCAGTCATTCATAATTTTAGATCATTGTAATGACAACTTTTAGTAAAGTAAATAAAATTTATAAGCAGATATTATTAAAACTCGAGTAATTAATAATTAATTACCTTACCTAAATGTTATTAAACATTTTCCAGATTTTTTTAATTACATTGAAATCGTTACTATATAATTAATACTTTGGTGAGTATTTTATAAGTATTTACTAAATTAAGATTTGTATGACTTACAGTTTGAATCTTGTCAAATTTGGAAATTTTAGGTCTTGAATACTCGATTCCCAATTGAAATTATCGTCAGTAATTGGAATAGCATTCATAATATGCATCTTCAAATTTTCCAAAGTGTTTCCCCACATATGCAGAAACATAAAGAGGTTCTTCCACTGAATGCTTACGTATTGCCTAAAATCTAAGTAAATGTTAGTTAGGGGCCAGTTTGTTGTGGAAATTTGAAAGTTGCGGAGCTCTTCTTCTGTGTTAATTTTATGTCAAAAGTGTTACAAATTTGGGAGTTGAATCCCATCAAATTGGTATACGTAAGCGGGGTTGTCTCTTTTCACTAATAATTACGATATGTTACGATTATTATGTAGGAAACCATTTAAAATGAATTGATACAGATTATCTGCACTCAAAAACTGTAGATCTTTAAATGCGGCAGAATGTACAAATCTGGATCAGATTCCAGATTTTCCAGACGCTCACGACTATACCTGGCATTTGTGTTAGAAGTCGATACCAACCAATTTCAAAACTTTCAGATTTGGCATTAATAAGAGCAATTCCCTAATAGCAGGGTATGCCAAGATGCTCATTTTCCAACACAACCTATTATACCAAATATGATGCCCATATTTTGGAAGAAATTTCTTGATTTTTTTGCGTGAACTCAGACGAGATTTTGTAATTGCCGGAGCTTATCGTTACGAAATCAACTGATCTTGAAAGGCATGAGTTTCTTGTGACTTCTTTTGGGCCATGTGTGCCTTCAAAATGTTTCACAAATTTTTGACCTGCATTCCTCCAAATCGTGCTGTAAGTCCATGCAAACTTCATATTTTCCAAATAGAAAGCCGCATCGTAAGCTTACAAGCTTCCAGGATAGTTTTTAAACAATAGAAACTTTATCGGTGTGGAGGCTCATGGAAGGATGTAATTTCACATTGTATTAAAAGCATTCGTGTTTGCTTGAATTTTTTTTTTTTAAATTATCGGTTTTCCTTCTCCTTGGTGGTAATTGTACTTCTAATTAAATTGCTCCTCCTTTACGGCAAAAGTATAAGAAAATCTAATCAATCTTTTAGTAATTAGCAGCACATAACTGTGGGATGGAAAAATGGGGATCGATGTTGTGGACAAGAATGACGCAAATAACAGTTCGGCTACTGTCGTAATTATCGTCGACAAAGAACACGTATGATTGCTACCAAATTTCAAAGGAACGTCGCCATTTTCTAAACTGAACAGAACACCATTTCTTAATACAAAAGTGCAAACTTTTTTGCGTATCTTAACGGCATCTGCAGGATTATATTTTTAACAAATATCTCTGGTTGAATTTATTAAGCAGTGACCATAAGAAGATAAATGTTTACACAGTAGAATTTAGAATAATAATCAAGTGTGTGGGAAATTGTACATTTTAGTGAAAATATTAACTCGACTTCACCCATTTTCAGAAAGTAAAATTGCAAATATTGCAATTATTTAAAGTTCAAATGTGAGCCGGTTATCATATACTATTATTTATCAATTTTCACATTTTAAAGAACTGCATCTGTTCTCACTGAACAAAACGAATATTAGGGAGAACTTGAGTATTTCCCATTTGTTAGATACCTTACTAAAATATCTCTTTTCTCTGTTTTCTCTTGCCATTTCAACCTGGCACTCTAAAATTTCTATAAAAAACGGTAGTAATTTTCATCATATACTAAGCAATAAATTTTGTGCAATATAACCAGGAACTGGAAAACTAATCATTATGCAAGATAGCTGAATTCAACGTTAAAAAAATTAGTATTTTCTAAGTTACTTTTTTCAAAAACACTGTCTTTTACACGTGAAACTTGATTTTAGAAAATTATTGCCGCGTTCTTCATATAACTTGAGAAATTTAAGTAAAATTTCACTTTAAAAGCACAGTTTAAAATGCTGATTTGAAACTTAAGGTTCATAATTCGGACATCTATTTATTTTGCATACATCTCCTTTAACTTCTTCGTTAGCAGCAATATATTGCGTTCAACCGTCACACATGATCTAATTGTCGACCACCTGAGGACTTCTAAAATATTAGCAAATATTCTGAATTTTTTTTTGTGGCTGTGTTATTCGAGTTATAAATTTTGCTGGTTTGGACTACGATGGTGCTATGCTTCACGAACCACTTGTAATAATGCGGTATGACGCATCTTCTATCTGGACTGTGTTAATACCTGAAGAAATATTCCAGAAAAACGAGACAGCCATAGAACAGTTCCTGAATCTTCCTGTCTCAAAAAACCACCTGTATTTCACCTTCAAACGGACGTTCATTTTTGCCAGCAAAAATACAGTTGCTGAAGCGAAAATCTACTTACATCCGCAGACACAATCTGTATCTCCTTCAATGTACATTGCAGACAACTACGGTACATACATTAAAGATCCTCAATTGATTGAAATATGGATGAACCTCGACCAGCACAAATGGAGATATAAGTACCTTTCTACAACTTCAAAGTACTATCTGCTTGCATATCATGATTTAAAATACAGTGAAAATGTGCTATTCCATTGGTCTGAGACCACCAACTGAATATTTCCAAACTTTCCATCAGTATTACCAGTTTTGTTCATATGGGAGACATCAGTGAATCGCTTCTATTACCAATGCAATTACTGTGACATATGTAGTCCTTACTCTTTACTTGAAATACGGAGTATTCCTGCAACTAAAAACCATCTAAATGAAGTATTGGCGTCGGTACATGAGCAAGCGCCATTCTACAACAGTCTGATTCTTTCGACTATCGGATTTTCAGCCCACATTATGAACAATGAGTATCATCGCAACAAAATGAACATTATGAGTAGGGCAAATGACCACTGGCTTGAGGGGAATAGGCTTTCTATCTTTGACAAAGCAATGGATACTCACATCGTTGCGTTGCTGTTACCAGCTAACGCGACCTCAGAAATTACAGTAGAGGATACTGATGGAGTTCTCAAGTGGCGCCAAATTAAATCGAATGGATGCCCAGGAGATGAAACAGTTTGGTATGCTGCTGCTTCAAGACCGGGATTTTTTAGATTAACAGGTTTAAACCTGCAAACATATCCGGATGTCAGTCTTGCCTTTCGACGAGAACGACTACGGTTTGTGAGTTGTCACGAAGAGAAAATCATGTGGGTACATAATCTAAAGAAGTTGGTGGCATCACTTGACATGGCCACATGGCTTCTTCTAGCAGCAACAATTTGCGTTCTTTCTTTTTTAGTGCCACAGTTCCACAAACTCTTTAAACGCATACGTAACTCAAACTGTAAAGCTAAAGGTGTTAAAAATGTTGGTATATTTAATGTAGGATTTCAACTTTATGCAACTTTAATAGATCAAGGGGTGGAATTGTTCCAGAATAAAAGCTTTACTGAAAATAGATTGATCTGGTGGTCGTTGGCAATGGTGCCTTTGATGTTTTCTGTTTTGAGTAACAATTACAAAGGAGACAACATTACAGAGCTTACGGTGGCTTCACCATTGGTTCCATTTGATACGTTTGATTCTCTTGTAAAAAACAACTTTGACATTTACATCCTGCCACTTCAGGGCCTAGCCTACTACGGAAACAGGTGGATATCACTCTCCAGGCCCTCCGAGGAAAGGGCCCTCCCTTTCCTCAGAAAAAATCTGAATTATGAGAAAAAGAGGGTCCTTTTTGTCGAAAATATACTTTAAAAGTATCCGGTATATTGTAAATTTGATTCCTATCACTGACTTGCAGTTGTTTATTTAAAAAGATTATTAGCAGTCAATTTGTTCAAATTCCGGATCAAATGTAAAGTTATACATAATATTTACATCAATCAGAATTTCTCAAACTTTCGCTCATAAAGAGCGGAAAACGATTTCTCAAAGTGCAATTTTGTTCTGCTAAAACAAGTTAATTACGGAAAGATAGAAATGCTCATAGAATGGGGACTTGCACAGGACATTTAATGCATATTCAATGTGTTGTGCAGGGTCTTAAATGATAACCAGAAAGTTTTTTCTATTAAAATTTGAGAGCCATTGTATTTGTTGTATGTGTGGTAATGAACTTTACATCATTTTAATGAGAATCACAGCAAAATATTTTCAAGCGATGTTTCAAAGTTATAAGTAAAAACGGCTATGCTTTGTGCAATGAGTGCTGACTTTTGACTTTTCCAATCTGTCAAATTAGCATGGGGCTTATTGAGACAAAAACTAGGAAATCTGTAATGAAAGCTCGTTTACAAATACATATAATTTCACCTTATTCAAATATCATGGTGTCGTTTGAAATGAAATTTTGGAAGCAAGATTTTTTGAATTTTGCAAACT
>JAQIXW010004323.1:0-11785 GCA_034700685.1 Willowsia buskii
CTGCTCTGTATAGAGTTAAAGCTCTATATAAGAAGAGTTCGGCTCTCAGCAGCAAGTCTGTTGATTTATTATGCAGTATCAAACATCAAGGAAGAAAACGGCACGTAAGGAAATACGTCAAACACCGGTAGCAGTACTGAACTCGTTGTTAGTGTGTACATTCATGATGATGATGATGATGATGCAAACATGTATGATGTTTATTTTGCAGGTAGCTCTTTCATATTGCGTACGCATTACACGGGCTTAATAGATTAAATTTGTAATAGCAAACAATATAAGGCACATCACATCACGACAACAAACAAACTGGAACGAAAGAAAGTACGTAAGTAAACTGGACTACTTTCACTACCGTCATATTACCTATCGCAGCATTTTCGATTCTCTGTGGCTCATGATGACGACAAGAGGGATGGATATGGTACATACACAAAGCTTGCTTTCTACAATTTCCTTTATACTTTCTGTTCCTTCTCTTGAAGGATCTGACAAAGTACTTGTGTAAAAAAAACTTCATGTGTTACATGACAAGATTCTAACATCAACTCACGTAAACGTACCAAGTACACATTTCAGTAGTTCACTTTTACTTTGCAACAATAAACAGAATTTCATTTGCGTCAAACTTATTCTGGTGCTGATGCTTCTTGCCTCATAGCTTGGAAACCCCTATAATCATAATGATGCTGGTAAAAGAATGGGAACAGGAAAAGTAGGATGAAACTTAATTCGGGTCTCAATTGCTATTTGAATACAAACGATAATACATGGAATGGCAGTGATAATAATAATGAGGAAATTTCACATTGAAATATTGTATCATCAGCATCAGCCTTTTTTAGTAGTCACCTTCATCATTCCTATCAAGTGTCTTGTAGAAGCCACATATTAACTACTATCATAATGAATACATTATTAGAAGCAAAATGGACGACATAATACGCCCACTTCTTGCACTCTTTTTATTTAAAAAAAGATCCACATATGCTCATTATGATGAGAATGGTGTATTTTGTTTGATAATGAATATTATACGATGCAAGCATTATCACCACTATCGCCATTCGCATGGGTGGATGGATGTTGGATGATTTGAGGAAAGACGAACATGGATGACGAATAAAAAAGCAACAGAGAGATTTCTCATGTTTACATTTGGACTCTGTACTTTGTACAACTTACCATTATGCAAGCTCGGCATACTGAGATCTTTAAATAAAATGGATCGACAACGAAAAAAATGGAGACTTGTACTGAAATGGGAGCAACAAGCCTCCATGTGCATCACCATCATGTCACACTCATGTCAACTTGGTACTCGCTATGATCGCATCATCATGATGAGTAATATGAAAGCCTAATGCTAATGCTTCTTTTCAGCTAGGCTAAAAAAATTCCAACGAAAATAACTACATGCAAAGGCAAAAGGTGAGACGGACAAATACCCATAAAATAAATGTAATCCTGTCTTTTATACAAAAGTTATTTCGTTTAGAAATAAATGTGGAAATATTTTGTAACCAGAAACACATAAATTCATATTAATGATGTCCTTGTTTTGTGTTGTGAATTCTATTTTTGGAGACTTAATGTATGTATTTCATTCATGTAAACACATTAGTACACTTTGGATTTAACCCCGGTATGGTTTGCAAAACAAATTCCCAGAATTAGTGTGACGAAACAGGGCTATTTTCACCCACTCATTAAGTATTAGCTTTTATAGAAAATCTGGAGGATTCCTAACATGTTACTTTCTTTTTGTAAATGTAACGCAATACTTTCTCCATATTAATTTTGAATTTAAAAATTATAAAATGAGATGTTAACTTTTTCGTAAACAGTTCACTAAAAATACATGTACTCTATTATGTGGCACGTGAAGCCGTCGTGAGTATCAAGTAGAAGTTACAAAATATATATTAAAAGTCTCTAGTCTTTTGCATTCCAATGGAAAGAGTAATTTAGCTCAATTCCTGGATTGGTGATAAAAACATAAAACGGATTAATTTTGCACGTCCCATCCTCCTACATGCTTAGATATACTGATTACAATACTACAGCTTCCCTTCACAGGTATTTCATTTATTTATTTATTTTTTGCATGGTACAAATATGAGATTCAAACCTCACCGGAGTATGTATTTGCTTTGCTGATGATGAATTCTGGGGAAAACTAATCATTGCGAAACAATAAAGTTTATAACAAAAGTGACTCATTTCTTGCTTAAGACCTGACCTGATAGTTGTAAACATTTATGAATCATCCATCCCAAAATCGAAAACTATAACTATGCATCCAATAAAATATTTCCTGGAAAAGCAAACACTACCTTTTAAACAACAAGTAGGAATACTATCCTACTCACTTTTAAGAGGGGACACCACAAGGCAGATGTTAAATAAACGAGCTTTGTGTAAACTTACCGTTGACGTGATGTAATTATACAATTTGACCAACTTTTCCTCTTGCCTCACTCGCAAAATCTTGAGAAAGAGTCGAGCAAAAACTCCCATTCTCGTTTCCCATTAAAACGTCAACTTTTCCAATCCAGTCCTCTCTATATAGCCCAATAAACTGCAGACTCACACACTGAAATCGGACCATGAAAAATGGTGTGATGAATAAGCGCTTATATACCTTCTTCTATATTCTCTTTGTACTGACTTGATATTATTAACACCCAACTTTACCACAAAAGAGGCAGTCGATGATGATGATAAATAAAAGAAGGTTGACTCATTCCATGAAAACTCCAGAGATTGTGTGTACACACAGCTGTTACCACACACTTAATAAACTATACTGAAAGTGCAACGGAAGTGAGTCACTGGCAGAAAAAAGCATTCTGATGCCCAACTTTTTTCCTCGCTACATCATGCTGTCAGTTAATTAGGTACAACAAAAAGCATGAGAGAGAATCAATGATTCCGCGAAAGGACCCATGTCCATTTACGGAACGAGTATAATATGGCGCTACAATGTCTGCCTGTGTAATAAAGCTCGTTCCGCCTTTCTACTCTCACTTAACTCAACAATTTCACTGCATACTCTCAGAAATTCTTTTTAGCAACTAGCAAAATCTGCCAATGATATAGGAGCTTACGATAAGTTATTGGCAATCTACTAAAAAATTTACTGGATGACAGAAGATACGCAGAACTATAGTGGTCGTCTGTTTCAATGTAGGCCACCCAATTAGGACTTACGTGGCAAAATAGTTTTGGCTCAGATCAATGTATGAAACGTACCTACACGTATGAATCACTCCTACTTCAACTTGAGGTTTGTTATGATTTCCGATAGCTATAGAATATATTAAACTTCATAAACAGTTTTTCCTTTAGTATTCCGTTCTCCTTTACCCAAAGTATCCTTCACATTCCAAGAGCAACATTATTATCAGTCATAAAACAAAAACATCCTCCTTTCATAATAACATATAAAATAATACCTTTATAGTATTGATGATAATAGTAAAGAATGAAAACAAAATCATATTTTGCAATGACTTTTTTATTCATCGTTCTTACTCTCACTCAGCAGAGTAAGGTAATTACATTTTAGCAAATCACCTTTTTCATCTTTTATTGAATCGCTGGCTTCGCTTTTTACTAACAACATGTTATTCTACAAGCTACCCAAACTAATTACTATGTTTAACACAAAAGGAGTCCATTCTGAGCACAGTCCAAAATTGTACCTTCTACTTCTGCTATTCACTGTCTATAGTTTGCCCAGTTTCATTGTCAATCTCGTAGTTTATTCATTAGGGAAACCTCATTATGTACTTTGTACAAGCTTTATGTCTCCTTTGTCTTCGATACTTTCATACAATTTTAATAACCTACATGGCTAATAATAAAATCTTTCTTTCGTTGCATGAAAAAACGACATTTTTGCATTCTCAGCACATCACATGCAATTCTCGAGGACCATGTCGATGCTAATGGAATGCTGATGATGATCAACCTCATGTTACACCAAAGTAAACCACTGCATCCCTACATATTTCCATCCCCACCCTAAAGTATTTGCCTACTACCACGAGTGGTACTGATGCTGCAATCTGCTCCACTGCTGCTGCTCAACAACGTGATCTGATGTTTTCCAAGAAACGGAAGCCCTACTACTTGAAAAATGATACTGATTCATGCCATTGGAGGAAAACGGATATATGTACTTCTGTGACTACCGCATAAATTCTTGGGAAATACAATTACAAGGAAAATGGACTCCTTTCCTATCTTCTCCTGATTTCTTTTATATTCAATTTTGGCAATACAAAATTGTGTACAACCATTTATCTGCTTATTTAAAAAGAAATACATCTGACACTACCTATACGATTAAACATGTATTTTTGCCGTCAAGCACATTTGCCTT
This sequence comes from Willowsia buskii, assembly GCA_034700685.1. Lineage (NCBI taxonomy): Eukaryota > Metazoa > Arthropoda > Collembola > Entomobryomorpha > Entomobryidae > Willowsia > Willowsia buskii. Next base: position 4,391 of record JAQIXW010004323.1, read on the forward strand.
TCGTAAGGAAGTATGTAGTAAGTATAGTATGTCTTTAAACAATAAGGAATACTGAAATAGAAAACTGCTACTGAACCACATACAAATAAAAAAGCTCGAGTCTCCCCGTTTACTAGCCATCACTAGTACTCATCATCGTTTTAGTCAACATTTCCACATTATTCAACATGTTCAATGATCAACTTACAAGAAAGGAGGGGGAGATCACGTTGTTAAAAAATGTGATGGAATGATGACGGAGTACGAAACTTACAAATACCGAACACTCAGTCAACCCAACAATACATGACTTGTCGGTGTACTTTCTTCTTTTCCTCTTTTGCTAGCTCTTTACATTGCTAAGTTCGCTTCCATCCACGTCCTTTAATTTAAGTTACGTACAATAATATACCCACGTATTTATTGAAACACTTCTAATGTCCTTCATCATATTATAGATTTTCAATTATGTATTTTAACACTTGATGCTGACTGACACGCAGTCAACTCATGATTCCATGTTTCAAATTGCGCAAGTAGGAACAAATTGGGAGAAAGAATCAAAGTCCTTTCTCCATTGATTTGTACGTGTGCCTACAAGTAGAGTGACTACTGAAAAAAGTTGTGTATCGATGTTTATCTGACAAAAATATATCAAACATTGTTCTGAGCGTGTGTATGGACCAATTTTAACAGAAAACAAAATCTATGCAGACATGCACTTACTACTGACTACGCTTTTTTTGGTTGGTCGAATGCGGATGCCATCACGTTCATTTTTTCATTGTTAAATATGCTATCTTATCAGTAGACGCGCACGCAGTCATTTCATGGAATTATTCCATGAATCTCGTATTAGAATCCTAAAGAACAACAAGACGAACTGCTGGAACGCTAGGGGAATATTTATTTCACCTTCTTCTATTTCCTCTCTCTTTCATGAAGAAAATTACAAAAGTAGAGGAGAATAAAATGATAATTTTTACCCGTTTTAAGAAGAAAAGCACGATTTCTACTCAATCTTATTATTTCAAACGCAAACCTCGGAAACAGTCAGCATAGTACAATGCGAAAACCAATGTTTTCTTTAATTTTCTTATATTTTCCATACCATTTCCTAAGCATACAAAATGCACAGTGTATCCCTATCGTAAATAAACAACAGCGAAACAACAAATATCTATCTATCTATATAATCCTCAAAATAGTGAAAGCAGTTCATGCAGCCGAGTTAAAAGTGAAAAGTTGTGTGTGTCTTCCCTATTTGCCTGTTTCTGCTGCCGCTGTCTTTTGTATGCATATGATGGTGTATCTAGTCTACAGGTACAAGAGAAAAAGTATCTGCTTGGCTTGGATCGCTATCCTGTTCTATCCATTTTTCTTTTCTTCTTCGTACAAAGCCCCAAGGACAACAACCAACGATGAAGAACGCCTAAGAGTGAGAACAATTCCTTTGAAGAAAAGCAGAACATAAGAAGAAAAAAATGAGAGAACTGGAGTTTTTGAGTGTTCCACGAAAAATATCTTGAGGAAACAACGTATGTACTTGTAGTCCTTCCACTTCCAAGAAAAGTGAGTGAAGGCATGAGACAGGAAAACTTTTTTTTAGCATTTTCATCGGTGCTCATCGTCATGCTCATTCATGCCATAATGCCTTCTTTGACAAGATGTGTTGATGATGATCTTGCACCAGATGAAATGTTGTTTCCTTTTTTATAACGAAGGGTACACAGTACAAAAGTATTTAAATGCAAGTACAAGTAGTTGTATTTACTACTTGCGTCTTTTGTTCTTTTGTTCTTTACATTCCCTATTTAACTATTTCCCTTGTTTTGCCAGTGAATCTCAAGCTTAATATGTTCAGATTTACAGCCAAAACCGGCATACATTTTCCTCAAATGTAGATATTATGTTTTTTTGTTTACCCTCTCGCACTCCGCAGTTGGTTTTTAATACCGGTCTCTTCTTTCACATTTTGCAAAAAAAAACATCAGCACCACCATCAGATCATCATCATCAAACAGATGAACGAGGGGATTTTCGAGTGATGATAATAATGCCAACAAGCAAAGTAACTTCAAGCCAAACCAACATCTGCAATGCAGGTACCCTACAAATATGAATTCTCTCACTTTATTTCTCAGCTTTTCTCAGTCAACCAACCCTGACTAGTGCCTGCACAAATCTACACAGTGGTAAAATACGAAAACGTTAAAAAAGAGTACACGACATGTAATGCAGTTTGCTGTATTTCCTTTCAGGCGAAAGAAAATCATGATTTTCATTACCAAGACGGTTTGGAGTTGAGCAAAACTCAAGTACACTAAGTGAAACATTTTGTTTGTTCTTCGATAAAAAAAGGGGGAGTCAAGTTGAATTCAAAGTGCTTGTTTTTCATTATTTTCTTCTTTGTCAAGCATCATCTTATCCTTCCACAAGAGGAAAAACTCTTTTGTCCCCGTTTTTTTCAATTTTAAATAGTCATAAATGACGTTTTTCTTCTTCATTTCATAACAATCATAATAAAACGGTTTTTGGCTAGTCTTACATAGTTACCATCGTCATCTTCTTAAACCGAAAGAAGAGAAGTAAACGATGATGGTTCACAACTCATTAAGCAAGAGAACTCATATATTCAAGAAATTCATATATTTGTTTTTACTCGTTGCTGAAAACACTTGAAACGAAGACATAAAGAAATCTCACACTTTTTCGCTTTAAAAAGAGTTTATACCCTTGAGGAGAAATAATGAGAGATTTAATGTGGTTGAATGTCAGATCTTCTGCTATATTTATGTTAATGCACATTGGTTGTTAGATTGTATAACACGATAATATTGTGATTATGATGATGAAATGGGAGGGGAAATTGAATACAAGATATTTAAATTCAAAAGGATGTATACTATACTTACATTTACATTGGATTTATCAAATCATGTAACTTAATGTCTTGTTGTGTGATTCCGCTACATTCCTTCCTTTTCACCATTTGGTTAGTATTTCCCATACACAAACTAAATATGTATTTTTTATTTATTTTATGTTTTACGTACTCGCTTAATGTCTTTATCAACATTGGTCAATAAATTAAAGCATGCCTTACTTTATGGTATTACAATTACAAAGTGTCTGGGCCACACCATACCACGTTGAGTATGATAATCATGATATATTTTGAAGAAAAAATTATTGTACATAATTTTCCAACACCCATTATTCGCCATCATCATCATAGCGGTTCATTGTCATAAAAATCATCAAAGAAAGTTCCCGACAATTTAACAAGCGGCTTTTATGGCATCATAGTATTTTTTGTTGCTGTTGTGTGACATGTCCTCGTTCCCTTTTTCTCTCCAACTCACATCACAGTAAGGCTTTTTCAAATCACTTTAATGAATAATCCAGCTTTAACATTATCAAAGGAGAAAAAAAACTTGCTTTTTAGTTTTTAAAGCATTTTTTTCTAGCAAAATTGCCAAATGTAAACATGCGAGAATGTTTTACTACACAATCAAGAGCCTCTTGAGTCTAGCGTGGCTTCACGTTAGATTTTCAAAGTAATTTTCAGGCTCTTTTAACAAAATTTCCGTGGGCAAATAATAAAAGCTTTCAATGGCACCATCGCATGCACGCATGCTTACAATAACACACAAGCAATGATGATTGGTAATACATCGAGTCGACGGGACTAGTATTTACATGTCGGGTACCACTAGAAAATGCCAATACAGTATTTTTGCATGCCATCATGGCAATCGGATAAAGCTCAAGTCCCTGAAATAACATTAAGTTCAGCAATATAAAATGTGCTCGAGGACCTTTAACCTAGCTAAATACAAATTGTTAAAAAACATTTCTCGCTGCTTCTATTGTCACTGTTATTATATTCTTTTAGTGTTCACATGCATGCTAAATAATAAAACAAATTCTAATTTCCCACAAAAGAGTTATCCAAACTCCAATTCAAAAACTAACAAAGCCTTTATATTTTAAAGAGCTTCATTCTCAGGCTTTTTTTACTACAGTAGGCGAACATAAATACACTCTATAAAATCAACAAAAGCAAAGCAAGAGGGAACAATATAGCACGGATATAAAAATAATAATAGTCGCAATCAAAAAGGCAAGGACAAGGACACAATGAATGAGGTAGTAGAATATTTTGCTTGATCCATAAAAAATATGAGCTTCATGGTAGGTATTTCGTATACTATTCTACATATACCAGTTGTTGTTTTGCTCTTTTTTACAATTTTTTTTACTTCTTCCCAACCTAATATATATTCATCCCCACACACGGACAAGAGACATGGACGTGGATCATCACCGTGTGTGCTACTGTTGCTTCTCTACTTACAGCTACTTTGATAATAAAAAATGATGGAAAAGTTTTATGAATCAGATAATCATATGCATAGATTATACATACAAATATATGTACATTGTCTCATCATATGGAGAATATATTCAATGCAAATGTGCAAAATAAGGAGAAACATTTTTTTCCGACAGTAATAATATTGCATGTCATTTATATTGTATAACCGTTCCGTGTGCTCGCTCTGTGCTGTTTATTGTTGATGATGTTCTCTACGCTAGCTCCTGTCAAGCCAATCGAATTTCAACCAAATAACCCTGAGAATACATTTACGCTAAAGAAGTGACGAATACATGTACAATTCGTCTACCTTCTTCCTTCCAAACTACTCCATAATAATCGTCAGAAGGTCTTACAACTCCACGTGTATATCGAGCGAGCAGTATATATTCAAAAACATAAAAAGAGTCGATTTGCAACGGCTCGTCGTCGACTCGTCCGTCAAACAAGAATAGCGTACATGTATTCATTCCGGATAAACACACGGTGTATTCTGCAATCGTCTTTCTTGCAGTGTAATAGTTCACAATAGACGAGTTAACTTTTGCGTTTTTTCTTCTCCTCTTGCAAATACTATACTGCTACTCTTCTCGTTGTTGCCAACTGCCGTGAGATAATTGCGAATTACGACATCCACTGACTTTTAAGGAAAATCACATAATATGCAGCAACCACTACCACCTTTTCTTTGTTAGTACATCAGCAAAACAAGACAGGAAAAACGACCAAAAAATATAATATTCGCTGCGTTTATGCAGCACATAACATTTAGCATGCACACATCTCATGACTATGACTCATAATATTTTTATGAAATAAGTCAGAAAAAGTACATTTTTTGCAAGTTAACAAAATGGTATCTCTGGAGTGCCATTTCTAGAAACATATAACTACTACTACTACATAAGGTTTGCAAAGACATACCTTCCTATGAGTTTATGATTAGTTCCACTGCATGTCTTCTTGTGTGAAAAAGTTCCTGACGTTTTTCAAGGTACTTTGTACTTAATCAATTCCGTATTTTAACGAAAAGCTTGATAATGAATAATGGATTTATAGGACGGGTGTTGTCCTGTAAAAAGCTATAATGCCATTATTTTGGTTGCAACCTAAAAGTATGCTAAAGCCTGTCCACATTTCTTAATGATAATAAAGTCCTTTTAACTTTTTAATTTGATAAACGAAAAAGTCACGTTTTCGTAACTTGCTTCATAAAAAATGATTGATTTTATACTTTGTTCCAACATAAGTGTAGTATTTAACGTAAAGCTAGTATTACATTCCCCCATTCATACAGAAAGGCCCACGTCAGTCAAGCAATTGATCTGCTGTCACCGTCAACACTGCAATAGTTTCAATGCCACGCTTTCTCCAGCAATGTGCCAGAAAGTCAAAAGTCTCCATGAAACGGTTCTGGAATCACTCTTGCCAGGTATAAGTATCACGTGAAAGTGTGTAATGCAATTCCAATGAATTTGAAATCCCTTTTTACGTCCCTTTCCCACTTTTATTACTACTATACAAAAATATTACACATACTGGGCAAACAGCCTTACCAACGTTTACAATCTTATTGTGTGTATAAACATACAAGCATTTGGTAATAATCTAATAACCGTGTGTAATGGCAACCTGATATTTTCCTATTGATACTAGCTAATAGTGACTCCAAAGGCCCACTAATAAATGTGACATCAATGTAATATTATGAATACACTTACAAAACTGCCCAATCCTCAAGCTACGTCTTTACCTGTGTCTCCCATAAAAACATTTTACATGTATTATCTATCTTTTTCCCTTCTTTTATGTCCATATCCACCTACACGTTTCCTTCATTTTAGCAACGTGTCAACTATCACATTTAGCATTCAGTACCAACTGTTTGTCGATTATGTCGTCGCCGGAGATCCAACAACAACTAGCGACTCGCCACGCTATAATTGTATGTCATGCCAGTATTAAATCACGCCCAATCGATTCCCGTCGTGTGTTCTCCTCTCCTAGATCAAGTATGTATACTCACATGCGATATAAAAACTCTATAAAAACTACTACTACACCCTTTTACAAGCAGCAGCATCAGTAAAAACTGTGCTGCAAGAAGTAGTACACGTCTATAATAACCCTCTGACATAAAACACCAATAATATGCCATCATCATATTCATCGCCATAATAATGATGACGAGGAGAATTCGCAAGGACGCTCTTTCATTATAAATGGATTATATTTTACTTATTGTAACAAAGCAGTAATATTGCTTGAGTAATACATTTGAAAGAGCAGACCAGCATTGTACATAATATTTTTGTTCGAGAGCAATGAGCACTGTTAGATTTAACATTCACCATATTTTTCTATTTATTTTTTAAAAGCTGGCATCACATTATTTTCATCCAGACTTTAGTATTTTATTTAAACCGTCGACAATAATGCAATCTAGTCATCATCATCAAGTTCGTCAACTACTAAAGTCTTCATGCATATACGCTTTGTGGAGTTACATATTATAATGTTATCAATACCAGTATGCGCTTTAAGTTAGCAATTTCTACGGCAGCTTTTTGTCCATATTATAGTTTTCGATGTATACTCATACTCCATTCTGCTCCCAACAGCGCTCTACTCTACTGCCACATATAGGAAAAAATCAATCGAGTAACCACAACAGTCAACGAAACTAGCGAGCAATCCAAATCGCTTTTTTATGAGCTATCAAAATCAATCAAATTGCTATAAGCCATGAACCAAAAGGAATAACTAGCACATAGGTTCAAACCGTCATAGTCTTAAAATCGGAATGCGTGCTGTGCCTTCGTTCATTTACAATTAAATGCTTTACTTTACACGTGCAGAGTTTTTCTGTAGTGATAACAGCTCCATAATATTTAATGGGTATGCAAAATACAGACACATATCAGAATATTATGCTTCACATAATATTTCTTTTTTATCATCGTTACTGTGAATTTGATGATAGTTCCTATTCGGTTACACAAGCATTATCCTTTTTAATTAGACAAAAAACCTAT
>JAQIXW010004324.1:0-11778 GCA_034700685.1 Willowsia buskii
TGTTATCGGAGTTGAGCCTTCATACTGCTCACAAATATTCCTCCTTAGATAAGATGTAAGATCATGTAATCACTTTTCTGAATGGCCCCATCACTTGTTATTACAAGCCCAAAATGTTTCAAAAATGGACATTTCATGATTTTCATATGCGGGTTGCTATGACAACTTGTATGTAATATGACAAAAAGAATGATGAAAATATTGTAAAAAATGGTTTTCCTGATAAAAACTTGCTTAAAACACAAAATTTGTTCATTTTTGTTCTGGTTGAAAATTTTGGAAAGTATCACGTGAGGTGAGTTTCAAAATCCCATGTTAAATCGTATCGGTTTTGCCAGAACGAAAATTTTTGGGGCCTGCGATTTTGAATATAAGGGCCATTCAGAAAAAAAGGATATAACACGCAGGTACCCTAGTGAATACCTTTAGGTCCTGTATAGTCCCGAGGCAAAGTCGAGATAACATGTTCTGGAGTGCTAATTTCTTCAAAGTGAAAGCAACATCCCAGCTAAAACAGGAGAACCCTTTTATTCTACTGTTGATTTAACATCTGTGTTGATGTTCCTGTGCGTCTTTCTACATAGTATTGATCATAGACCAAACCGGATTTTCCTACTTTCACTGGGGCAAACTGCTCAAAACCAGATAAACTCGGTGAAAAAGCGTTAGCAATCCACGTGTTTCGGTAAAGTTTTATGGTTTTGATTATAACCAATTTTTAAAGAGACAAATGGTGTCCAAGTATTCTTCTGTATTTCCATAAAATATAAAAATATACAACCTTACGAATCAAAACTGATATAAAGTTGCATTGTAACAAATGTAGTTCTAGCAAAAAAAAACATCACTTGAGAATTTATCTAGGTTTCGCAAGTTTTTTTTACATTATATTCGTTTTTGCAACAGTGCAATAGACAGAACTCACTGCTTTGTCCGGGTTTTTTCGCTTTCTCTCTTCAGGAATGGAACAGGATTGTGAAAGACGCCTTTGATGATGTGTCTGTGTCCCAATGTCAGATGTAATGAGTGAATAGAAGGTTTCCTCAAAAGAACTTCAATGTCATTTTGATGGAATTTGTCAAAAGGCATCTGAATTACATTTACACTGTAAAGAATACAATGCACTACAAACCTTTTTCATTATGCTTACTCTCTTTGTTCCTTGATTCAGTCGTAAATTGTATTTTCTATGCAAACAGCATCAGCATTTTCAGATGCTCTGCTTTCAGCTGTAAATTTGGTTATCGTTGTTACGAAATCTATTGTATGATGAAAACGCATTTGTTTGTCTACGTGACAAAAATCTTTCATCATGACGGCGGAAATAATTTATTGTTACCTAGGTCAAATTTGCAAAGTCGTATTGAGGGTGAGTTACATTACACAAGTTCATGATCAACGATGCGGTTGCATTCACCTATTCGTAACTTTTATCTACTGTTGTTTGCTGTAAAACCCATAAAAACTAACAATTAGTAACATATTTAAATTTAAAGTATGTTACGACGTTTATAAGATTTTTTGTTACAGTTAAAACTATCGAGTTAAAGTTTTGCTACAACATTCAAAAACAAACAATCTATAAACATTGCCAAAATATGCTATAGAGAAGACATCCTTCAAAAATTTCCCTACTGAAAATTTATTCAACAAAATAAATGGATTTGTGTCAGGCTTCCTGCACGTGTAAGCGTAAGTGATTTTGAACATTTATTTCTTCTGTAGTTAAAATAGAGATTTGCTATTTCCTTATCTTTTGACAGTAACGATTTTAGAGCGTGAGAAATAGTTTTAAGAGGAAAGAACGACGAAAATTCTAAAAACTTAAATCTAATATACCTATAAATCCTAATAAGGATGAATGGCACTTCATATCCAATCTTATTTTTAAAAGCTTCCGAGTAGCCTTTTTTAGATATTAATAGCTATAGTTGTCATACACACACGTGTTTTATGTTATTGGTAAAACGCACGTTGACTTCATGTTACGCGTTCGTGGAATAAAACCATGCAAAATTGGGAAGCTTGAGCTTTAATTTCTGGAACTAACGAATGAAGGATAGCTACTCCTTTCTCTCTTTGTATTAAAACGTACACCCATTTTACTTTTGATTAATGTTGGCAGCCTTTGTGTCAAGGTTTTATTGAAATGTATGGCCTTCAGTATGAAGCGATCAATTTGGTGCTTTTTGTGTGATGCTCTTTTTGTTTCTCCGAAATGTAAAATATTATATCTGAATGCTGTTCTCGTTTAAAAAATCGTGATAGTGATAGTGTGTAGCGTAAATATTTATGTCAACTATCAAGGATAGAGCAAACATAAATTATATTAAATTCCCCTTCCGAATATTAGAGATCTCGCATCACTCCTACATTGCTTTGAAAAATACAATTTTACATGGCAATGGCTACTGACTGAGCTTTGAAATACAATTAATACTTGAAACTACTTGAACCTAAAAACTGGAAACTTAATAAAGAATACTTAACTATCTATTGGTTTTGCCCTACTTGCAGGAATCACACTATGTCACGGATAACTTTTTTGATCGAATTTGCTTTTAACTTTACTTGATATAGATGCTTTTGAAATCGGCAACACTTCGGAAATTATAATTACCTATCTATACTTTGCTGGTATTTACTTAAAGAAACTTGTAAGGCCAAGGATAGAAGTCGGTGTGAAAGTTTCCCCCGTTTCCATCGCACACAACTCAAAAGAATAAGCGAAAAAAGACGAGCATTTTCCTTTTTCCTACAAGTGATAAAATACTCGGAAAAGGAAATGGAATTTAATCGATCGAAATCGCGAATCTCTATCACAAACATTGCACTAATGACTTGCTATTCACTGCAGATTCAAGAGATGACAGAGCGTAAACTACTTTACGTAAACTATTTTTAAAAGTTCATTTACTTTCTCAGAAATATTGTACATGAGCTAGTGGAAACTTGATTAGTAGATCGGAGAAAAAGTGATGATGATCATATTGACGTCACATAGCAAAAAAATATGGGATAGCTTCGAACGATAATTTCTGTTTAAATAGCAAAGTCCAAGCCAATTAAGCAAAACTTTGTTATAAAAAGACCAGTTCTTACATTTAAAGTCATTAGTTTTCTATTTAGCGATTATCTTTAGAGAAAGGCCATTAGCAATGGGTGCATGTTACTCTGGTAACTTAAGGTGAGATCAAACTAAATATTTATATAGTAAGTATTTTTACAAAAATATTTTGTGACAGAATTAGAACATCATTATTTTCACGCTGGAGAACTCAAAGAGTAATAATGTTTGATCGCCAAATTCCTGGGATTCTATACGCTAGTGATTTCATAGTTCCGCCAGTACAACCAATTGAAAATGCTCATTAACGTGCAAAAACAATTGCAATATACACGTAGAAGATAATCCATACTCCATAAAAAGTTGTAGTAAAGCCTAAGGTTTTCATGCTTGCCATATCCGTTGCTTTTCTATAATTAAAAAGGGTATTATATGCCCGTGTAACCTTTATTCTCGTGTTACAATACGTGGGTTTGAATGTACTTTGAAGGTCAGTCAGCTACCAAGTATTGGTGCATTCATGGGTGACGCTGCTTCACTCAATAGAAATATTGTTGGCTTCGTCGTTATTAAGCTCGTTAGTTAGAAGATAAAAAGGATGTCGGTAAAGATATATTGAAAACTGAGAATATCAAATAAATACTCTAGGCTATTTGATATGAGTTTTGAGTAATCTCTGAATATTACTACACAGGTGTTATGGTTTTGAATTTGGTTGTATTGTAACCACAAATGTTTGAAGGATTTTTGCTATATTTAGAATAGAATTGGAATAAATTCATCGAACTTATGGTTTTTGCAGCACTATTTTTGGATGACATAAAAAAGTATTCAGTTTTTTATAAAGTTTTAAATTTATCGAAAATATTGACATATAAATTGGATAACAGCTCAAAGATTAATTGAACTTTTTTCAAATTTAGCAGGTTTAGTTGTTGATGTTTTAGAATATTTTTAGGCATCTTGGCGTTTACACATCTTTCATTCCGCTAATTTTTTAAAGTTGAGGTATTTCCATCCCGACTAGTTTTATTCTCATCGCTAGATTCTTGCAAATGGATTTTTAAGAGAAAATAGTGTATTGTCTCTACTGAAGACGTCCGTATGTTTTTAATAGGATTATTGGATTACACTCTCAAGAAAAAGGAACATAATACACGACAACCGCTGAGCAGACGGATTCGCGAATCATATCATCATGACAATAATAGCGACCACATATATAGGGAGAAAACCTTATAAAAATACAGTAAAACGCGGCAAACAGTAAAATGAAAAGATGGTTATCCATTAGACCAGACGCGACATGTCTGCTTGTGTAAATGAATGACTTTGACGTCAAAGCTGATGCTCCGTTGAGAATGAGTTTTTGTCCAAATTGGATCTTATTCTGAGAAATTCTACAAAAAAACTATTCTTCTTTGAAGTATATATAAGCTTTGAAGATAACCAGTATCTTTCTTTAAAAACAACAGAGAAAACAAATGAATCGAAACAGTTTCATAGACATATGTAATTGAACAGTGTGAAGATGAAGTTTTGCACAATCGACCTATACACTATGATATTTAGTGGGTAGTAAATCCCTTGTCTTTGTGAAACGACATGTTTCAAAGCAGCAGTGTAAAATGGGTAAATGTTGGTATCAAAATAAGATACCATTAACTTTTCTTCACTCGCAGAAGTAGTGGATTTTTTTTGTACTGGATGCAACATGAAGCGTGAAATTGGCATATTTGACATCTGTGTGATAAAATGGATTCCAGGTTAGTTAAGGTTCATAGTAAGATCGTTATAGTATGTCCATGTCATGTTACGTGCTAACGAGGTGACATTCATTAAAATGAACTAGATTTGCTCGATTATGACAAAAAAAACGATTGGCACTACTAACATGTATTGACTATTACAATTCACCGAAACACGGGAACAAAGCTGCTCCCATAGAAATTTCTTGCTAGAGACTATACAAAAAACACTGCTTGTTAAGCAGACTAGTTGCCGGTTCTAAAGGAACACTGTCTTCTCCGGAATTTTTTCAAGTCAACCTTCAAAATCCGGCTGCACATGGATACATGCAAAAATGCTGGAGCAAAAATACATTGTACAAAATTAGCTGATTTACCTGAGTTTGTCTACTTTTTCTTCAAAAAGAGTTAAGCCATTCAAGGAGAGATAATTGCTGATTGCGTAATGAAGAATGTAATGAACAAAACGAAAGCGTTTTAATACAAATGTCAAGTTCGTTCGTTATCCAGTTCGCGATATATTCCTATTTGTGATTTGTGAATGTTTTTCAAGTCTAAAAGTCATAATAGTGCAATAAAATACAAATAACATGCTCCCCAAGCTTGAAAGTTCCTAAATGATTAATTCTAAGTTTTAAAAATAGATACATATTTCTTTCACGGTGGTGTTTTATGTTTCAGAAATTTTTTGGTGCATTCTTCTACTGCAATGTTCATTAGTTCAAATAATGCATTTTACAATCTATGCAGTGATTTTTAACAATCCACATTACATGCGTCACAAATACCACTTAAATGCCATAAAACGTGTTTATGTATCCATTAACTCACGTTTAATGTTACGCTTTTGATCAACCAATGTTTCAATTACAGTTGAAGGAATTTAAAATGTGTGAAAATTTTTGTTTTATGAAATGAATATGAATTTTGAATCATGTTGTTAGAGCATTTGTAAGCATGAAAAATATTTCATCACACCAAAATTATGAATGAGATTTATTAATCTGGGCTTCAGCTAAACATAAGTACTCTTCTGCTTTAACGTTTTTTTGTAAAAGCTTCCCAGAAAGCTTGAAATTACTTTATTTATTTACTTAAAAAACAAACGTAAGCAAATTTAAAAAAAATATGCGATTCTTTTACTCATTTATCAAGCTATACAAGCTCTGCGGATTTCTAAAACTAAAGGCGTTTGTGTATTTGGATTTTTGCGACGGCTCTAAACTTACACTGGTATTTACTCTAGACAAATATATATATTTCAAAATAGTAAAATGCTTTCCACTATACTGCCTGAAAATGTCCTTGCAGGTTCATCTTAATAATCCAAAGCCGCCACAAATTATTCTGCAACGTGATGGCCAAATTCCAGTATCAGAAATCGTGCAGGAGCAAAAGAAAAAAGAAAATTGATTAGAGAACGAAACAAGTTCATTTTATATCTGATTTTATTTATTTCCTTTCACGTTTCCATACTTTCCAATAAAGCTTATATATATCCTTTCCAAACAGTTAGTGAAGAAAAACTTTGGAAATATTTACATTTAAATGGTGTTGAACGTTTTACATAAAAACTTCATACAATCTAATACATATGTTTCAGGTCTTAAGTTTCTGTGCCATAGAAAAAATGTGCATTTGCTTTTAGCTGTTTTTGACATGCTCCGTATTAATAAAAAAAACTAAAAGTGTCTGTCTTATAATAAATAGGTGGTTGGTAACTCCTTTTTACGACAAGTCACGTGGATGTGCACTTAAATCTGGTGCAACTATTAGTTGTATTGATTTTGTTGGCAAACCGATTTTGAGGGCTTTTCTATTGCCATTTGAATTATTCCTGTTACCAGATCACTTTAAAGAATAGCATTCCTTAAACGTTTAGCTAGTACGTCGCTAATACATTAAATGCATGATTCAAAGCACTTTACCCTCAAGTCACCTAAGGAACCTTGAGAATGTCAAATAATATTGCAGTGATTTTCAATATTTATTTTCTGCTGAATGACTGCACACATTTTATGATAATAAATGTGATGAGACCTCAATTTTGATGTGTACTTTCGCTTTGCAGTTTGTTTGGAAAGGAAGAATTATAAACATACTTAAAACTTTTGAATGTGAAAAAAATTACATATACAAGTAGGTTCTGGAAATAGTGATAACAACAAACGTTACGTTTGAAATACATGAAGAAGCTAGTACTGCTGTCAATGTTGATATTAACATGAACTTGTTTGTCCTAATGTGGCAATACTTTTACCAATGAAAAACCATTAAGCAATTCGTGCTGAATACAAATTTTCGGTGGATTTACGTAATATTTGGTTTATTAATAATTAATTGTCTGTTTAGTTTTTCAACGACACGTCAGAACTGACGAAAACATTATTTGCATCTTTTAGACAGCTGCAAAAACAATATTTTAGACAGTGATAATTAATTTTTAATTCTTTTAGCATGCAGAAGCGGTGGTCTTGCTGTTGACACATTTTTAAGTACAGCCTATCCGTTTCCGAATAAAATATGAGACATGGTTTTTTTTATTAAGATAGCACGTGTAAGCCTTTGACGATGAAGTATACTCTACGTTAATTCAAGTTTTAGTTCCATTTACATAAAACACTCTAAAAATAACAAAAATTGTAGCTTGCCTTTAATTCTGACATAACACATATTATGCATTTGTTTGTAAACAAATTAGCTCTAATGCGTAGTTGTCATTGAGACTGCTCATCTAGCATTAGTTTCATGTATGGCTGGATCAGTTCAGAAATCCTGAGTAAAAAATCATGATGCTGAAGCTTCCATCAAATTTGTGATTGAATCATTCATAGAGTGGTCTAGTTTAAATGGAAGATTTAATAATTATTGTCTCAAATTTTTTTTCGAGGAATTTTTGATATAGTTTGTTTAGAATCCTCCAAGGTTTAAACTAACTTCAAGATAGAGCAAGTAAGGCTACAAAACATCAGAGGCATTTTTGTGAATGCAACGTTTCCAAAGAGAAAGCAAAACACCAGAAAGGAAGCAGTGGAGACCGTTCGTTTCACTTTTGCATCTCTCAACAAAATTGCTGAGGTCCTCTTTAGTCTTCTTATAAATAAAAAGAAATACGAATAAAACCCGATTTTTTGGCAAAGAAGAAGTTCGAATTTTTCCTTTAAAAAAAATTCCACAGCATGGCAAACAATTAGACACATAAATATGGAAGCATCGTTGTTGGCCTTGAACTAGGTAGCCGTTAGATTCCTACGTCTTTACCCAGATCTTGGTAATTAAACTTTAACACGTTAAATGTCATTCTGAATGGATTTTCGGAAATGAAGCATTCCATTGGTTCTACCAAGCGGTACTAAACGTACAGTATACTGGTTTTATTATTTCATTTCAATGCACATTTGCAAGCACGGTAGCCTAAAAATTGGTGTACTGCGCCTCAAACTTTTTATTTCTTAAGCCATCTCATAAAAATTAAACAATTTATTTTTAACTTTCCTTTTGTTCTTTCATTACGTTTTTTCTCTTCACTTGTTACAGGTTACTGTAACAAGTGAAGTGACATTCTTTGGAATCAATTTTTGAGATTTCATGAACCAATCATAGGTTTTACTCAAATCGACCTAGAAATCACAGGTAAGCATTCGTGTGCCAATAAAAAATTTATATGCGATTAGAATACCCTGACCAAACAAGCACTTATCAGATCCAAAATGATTTACGCCATTAAAATTTGATAAGATAAGTATAGTGAAATATGACTGCGTATTCTCCGGAGACGGTTCACTAGCCCGATCACGATAATCTGCCTTTTGTTTTGAAAGCAACAATGGAAAGGGGTAGCGATTAAAAAACTAAACCAAAACCGACCAGCAGACCATTTAGTATGTGTACCTTATATTTTTTGTACAAATAAATCAACATGCATAAGCATTTAAATGGGCGCAAGCTTTCCAACTATCTGACTCAAAGTAAAACTCTGATTATAATAACTTATGTACAATAATTTCTTCTTTGCCTTTACCCTGCTTAAATCACAAGTAATTTCAAATTCAATCAGGTTAACGTATGCTAAATAAATACACTGGTAACATAGTAACCTCAATCAAGTTTTGCTACACTAAGAGAGTTCAAGTAATTGAGAATCGATACATTGCCTATTGCAAAGTTAATTTTTGTTGCGCCTTTTATTGGCCAGCAAAAGTTAACGCAAAACATTGAAGTGATGAATAATATATCTTCGTATGATAAATGCAATGTTTTATAATGTTGAACAGTTTTTATGTGTATGCAATGTAAGGTCTATGTATTGCAGAGGGGTCGCGGTCGGTGTTGTCCACTTTCTACATTTTAATCTTAAACCTTTTACTGGCCTATTTTTAAACAATAGGTGGGCTTAGTGATCTGACAATTCCACTGTCGGCCACGGCCACTCTACGGTGAAATATTGCATAAAAAACCTTCTTATATGCTAAAATTACTCTGTACAAAAATACGGGGCAATATTCTCCATCGCACACATTGAATTTGAGGTATGGTTTTAGCATTCATCTCCGCTGCAGATATTTCAAGAGTCATCAACTGGGAAAAGGTCAATTGTCAACTTCAAAAGACATAGTGCGCTTAAGCTTGTGACAAAGTAATTGGCAGTTCAGAGGAAAACTGATGATGATAATTATGACTTGCTTCCGCTAAAAGCCTGTGAAAAGCGCTTTGTTGGGATGTAAGGATTAAAGAATGAACAGATACAGTTTATACGTGCTGGTAAAAGACAGTGCTCTAAAGTGTCCCTGCTTTTTTATAAAGAAACACCAAGAGAGAAGATATCACGTTGCACACCACCCGTCATGTCTTGTCGTCCCCGGATTCTTCCTCGACAAAATGTAGTGGAAGTTGACCCCTTCCATTATGGAAGTTGGCCCCTATCCCCTACGAAAGTTGGCCCCTACAATCTGGAAGTTGGCCCCTATCCCCTATCCCACATGGAAGTTGGCCCCTATCCAACATGGAAGTTGGCCCCTATCCCCTATTTCACATGGAAGTTGGCCCCTATTCCCTATCCCACATGGAAGTTGGCCCCGATTCCATATGGAAGTTGGCCCCGATTCCATATGGAAGTTGGCCCCGATTCCATATGGAAGTTGGCCCCTATTTCACATGGAAGTTGGCCCCTATTCCACATGGAAGTTGGCCCCTATTCCACATGGAAGTTGGCCATTATCCCACATGGAAGTTGGCCCCATGGAAGTTCTGATGACTGATCAGTTGCATTTTTATTTTCAACACATGATTATTCCTCGTATTTAAATAGGTTTATTTAATGATCAGTGTGATATTTTTCAAAGTATTGTTATTTCTAGTTTAATTTACTAGAAAGTATTATGATGTGTCCAGTTTTTATCATTAAAAAAATTAAAATTTGTTTATCAGAAACAAATCTACCTCGTTTTATATCGTCAATAGGCTTTTTCCCTTTAGACAGATCATAAGGTAGTTTAATGTAATTACCTTTTCACCATCCATACGTAATGTTTTAACACGAGGCAATATTAATTACAACTTAAAAAACAGGAAGACACAACACATAGTTGTACATATTGAGACCAACTATTTTCCTAAGAAAATGTCATTATTTCAGTAAAAATATTTTTGCCAAAATATAATGCATAATATTTTTTAGAATTTAAACAACGTAAAACAGTATTTAAAAAACTGGAAGTTTTAAATTTTAAAATATTTAATAAACAAATTGAATATCACTATAATACTTTTAAAATAACCATATAAAAATTGGCAATACTCATAAGATGATTTACTATTTGAATCTAGTAACCAGTTTGCTATTTGGTTTTTCATTTTCATATCTGAAGTGCTCAAAACTTCCATTTAAAAACAAAGAAGGCTTATCAGTTTGGTTCATAACTTCTCCTAATTCTACTACCCAGGAATTTGAGGACATAAAGGTTGATACTTTACCTCAACTTATAGAAGGTGGTACATTTACCAACGCCTGGTTGATTTATACACTAGACCAATTAGATTTCGTGTTTGACCTGGATGATGAAAATTACGATCCTAATGATCCATTATCCATCAACACCAAATATTTCCGTTTCACAAGTCACCACCTACCCTCAGGCAGAATAGCATTCGTAATTCTCACTGATACGCTGGAAGACACTACCGCGGCAATACACAAATCTGGATTCGGGACATCCCCACACGTTATGTACTTCATTGGACTAAATAAAGTCTTCATTGTCGAAAGTGAACTTCTTCAAGATTTTGTAAACCGTTTGACCACAGAAGATACCGATAATGGGCCGTTCACAGCACCTCTTGTGTTCTTCAACTATCCCGCCTTACTGATTAATGGAAAAGATAATTTAAAACTGCAGTTAGGAATATTTTGTTACATTTGTCCTACACCAACCACAAAACTAATAACAGTGTACCGAAATAATTTCAAATATTTAAATAGTATTTCTGCTCAAATCAATGAAAATGGCTTTGGTAGAACACAAATATATAATTTCGCTGCTCCCGTTGAAGACAATGACGCAGATGAATGCTTAATAAAACCAGATTCAATGGAGAACCGCAGGAAATATTATGCCGCTTTTCGAACTTGCGTTCGAGAATTTCTGGTGTGGTCAGCCATCGGAAAACATTTGAATGTTACGTTTCAACTGGACAAAACCGGGTTATCTCGAGAAACTCGCTTACAGTCAGGGTGGTGGCTTACTGTTAAAGCGGGAGATGGATTGAACAAAGCCCCTCAAGATGTCGCTTTCACTCGAGAACTAAGCTTTGCATACAAAGTTTTCCTACCCAAAATGATTGCATGTGTTCCTCTGGAAACGGGTATTACTAAAACCCACACCTAGCCCACCCCCACCCCCTTATACAAAGATGCCCCCACACCCACCACCACACCCACCACCACACCCACCCCCACACCCACCC
>JAQIXW010004325.1:0-11777 GCA_034700685.1 Willowsia buskii
CCCCCGTAGGGAAGTTGGCCTCCAGCGCCCGTGGGGAAGTTGGCCCCCAGCCCCCGTAAAGTCGGGAAATTATAGCATATTTGTGTTTAACTTTGAAGTATTAGTGTTTCCCTTTGAGTATTAGAGTGATACATGGAGTATTAGTGTTTCTCATAGATTTATAATGTCGGGAGGTTGGCCCCCAGTCCCAATAAAGTCAGTAGTGGTGTTTCTTATTGAATAGTAGTGTTTTTTATTGAATAGTAGTGTTTGCCATTGAACAGTAGTGTTTCTCATTGAACAGTAGTGTTTCTCATTGAATAGTAGTGTTTCTCATTGAAGAGTAGTGTTTTTCATTGAATAGTAGTGTTTCTCATTGAATAGTAGTGTTTCTCATTTAATAGTAGTGTTTCTCATTGAATAGTAGTGTTTCTCATAGAATAGTTGTGTTTGTCATAGAATTATAGTGATTTAAATAGAGTTGTGATTCTTTCCTTTTCTGATATGATTCTTTCCAAATCGTTGCCGAATTTCGCATCTAGATCACCAATTTATTACACTTGTGTGGTTGTTCTCCAGCAGCAGCAGATCTCGTCCTCCAGCAATAAACAAATCTGTAGCAGAGCTTAATCGACAACTCCCTGACTCATTGACTTAATCACACGACTCCATTTTCTCATTCTGCACAGCGTCATTTGAACTATTAAGACATAACTTTTCACACGTGAGTCATGCAATAAACGTCACGATAAAAAATACCTAAATAATAAATAAAAATATACACCTTCTCTCCACCGAACTCCCCGACAACTTTTAACAGTCTTTTTATGCGCAAATCCCTGATCCCCCTACCTTATCTCCCTATCTGTAACTACACCCCCCTCTGCACTCAAAACGACAAAAACATTCCATTAATATTCTCCCGCTTCCCCGGCGACTCACAAGAGCTTATCGAACCCCTCGAATTCTCCAAAGAGGCGCTAGTCAGCGGAGTAAACAATTTCCTACTACGGAAATATTATGTTAATGGAAACGCTCAAACTTAATTACATATTATTATTATAATAGATCTTCACCAAACCGCTATTTCACAGGAAAAAACCTAAAACCCGATTCAAAAATTTAATTTCACATTATTACTATGATAGCTCTCTACCAAACAGCTATTTCACATAAAAACCTGAAACCCGATTCAAAAATATCACATATTATTACTATGATAGTCCTTTTGATTTTTCAGTACCTTCTGCTCAAATTCATATATTGTAAAAAAAATCAGTCATAAATAGACCAATCAATCATGTTTCCATTTCCCATACTCCAATAAACTCATTATATTCTAAATTATCACGATAGGTGATAGATCAGAATGATAACTGCTTTGACATGGACATTTTACTTATTATTGCGTTGCTGACTGCTGAATAGTAACCGTGCGTACTTATCGTACACGTACCTACATCTCAATCTGTAATTATATCGTACTCTAATTACTATGATGCACTGATTCTACGTTTTTAAATAAGCAACTAGTACTGTGCAGTATGTGAAATATGTACATTTCTGAAAACAACATTCCATTTGCATGCTTGGAGAATTTTTTTGGTGGCTTGCTGCATAAGAAGGTAGTCTGATAATAGAATGCCTAGTAATACGGTAGTGCGAGGGTCCTGCATCCATACTTTTTAGAGCGTTCCTCCCTCTCACTCAGCGTAGTGTGGCTATACCATATTATATAGCATATTACTTTATGTTAGATCCCACTATCTCGACCGACCCATACAGCGGCATAGTGGGATGAAAAGCACTCTACAGGGCATAATTTTTGAATCTCTGCAGGACACAATTTTAATTAGAAATTAATTCCTGCATGCACATTCTTGTAGATTTTGAGCATACAATAGTTACAAAGATTAGTGATTGCTGCAAAACAAACACCAAAACTGCAAAAACTTTTTTTAAATGCTATTTTTTGCATTAAATTAAATTGCATACAAAATCTAATAGCCACAGGAACGCTGAAAAGATTGATGTATTTTTCGAATTTTTATTAAATGACATGCATTAATTCGTAAAAAAATATTTTTGCATCTTGTGTGTTTTTAATTGCTTATAATTAATTAAATATTGGATTGCGTCAATGAAAATATTTATTTGAATGATTTTACGCCGTTTTGCGCTTCTCTTCAAGACTTTCAATTTCTGGCCTAGAGGGCTCGACGAGGTTACTTGGGGTGCATGTTGTTGTTTTTTTGATAACAGGATAAAGTACAGCTGGTATGCCTAAAGCGGTATAGCCACACTACGCTGCTCTCACTCATTCAAATACTTCGTTTCATTGCCTAGCTGTCATCTGAGCTATGTTAACAAATTTGGCCCTTTCATAACAGCTACGTGCGGATGTTTGTCTCCATTTCATTCTTCATCTCTCATGAAGTGCATAACAATACTTTAGTTATCAGTAGCTGAGTGCTTCGAAAACCTACCTGGAATCTGGTTCATTCTTACTGCGTGATATTTAATTACTTGATTTAAAAG
Organism: Willowsia buskii; assembly: GCA_034700685.1. Lineage (NCBI taxonomy): Eukaryota > Metazoa > Arthropoda > Collembola > Entomobryomorpha > Entomobryidae > Willowsia > Willowsia buskii. The sequence continues at coordinate 2,518 of JAQIXW010004325.1, forward strand.
TATTATTTATTAAATATACTCGTTAATTTGCATAGATTTATACTTTGAAATGAGTCTTTCAAAAACAAAGAACTGGTGTGCAGACTGTAATAGAATGTTTCGATATAATGATGTGAGGTATACAGTAAAAGACCAAGGTGTCCAGAGACAAGATAAATATAAAGCGTACTTGACTCGAAAGTAAAAAAAGTTGACATTCAAGCAGATGTTGTCCACAAGAGCAGTTTCGAATATGCGATGAAGTACGCGTACAAAGATCCGACATCTCCTCCTAGACGCTGGAATAAGGCACAAAAAAAAGGTCGTATGTGACAAAGACGAAGAAAGCTGTACAAGAGTCACGAGCGGACGGATGGTTGGACGGTATTGATAACCGACTTAAAGGTAGTAGTAAACCGTTTGGAAAATTTTCGTTCATTGTTTTTCAGGTGTCACCGTAATTAATGCAACTGCTACACAACGCATGCCAACTAACCAGGTTCAAAAACTGAGGATGTATCACCTAAATCAGCCGTTGCCCCCTCGTCAGAAATCCCAGACAACGAGCACTCGGGTTCTAAGAAGTTCCCGGCAATCTCCTGTTGCTTCCAGACCTGCTCATAAGGTTAAATATACAGAGTATGACCTCCTTTCCTTTAAACTATCGGATGTGACGAGATGTTATAAGAAGCCGCGTTGGCAATTTTCCAGCGTTGACTTTGACCTAGGATTAAAGCTCGCCAAATCAGCATCTTGCATTATATGATATGATGAAGGTCATGAAATCGAAATTTACGGGTATACACTCGCACCTAATTCAAGTTTACATGGACTTTATGGTCTAGGAATTTGGGGATATTTGTTAGATGGAAGGAAGGTAATCACCCTAAATCCAAACTATTTCAACATGGTTAACCAAACATCTGTAACTTAAAATTATGAGCCTATAGATGAGCTGACCCCCGACCTTCCCGATGATGATAATTTTGTACTTGTTGCAATCCAGCTAGCTGCCTCCCATGTTTTTTTTAGTGTACATGATGTCCAAAGCCGAACTGTCTTTGTTTACGATTCGTTGTATGAGTGGTTAGAACAGTATGAGGATTTCCAATAAACAACAGGTCGGAAGCATTCAATGGTCACTTTGGCCAAACATGAAATAGTGGCAAGTTACATTGGTAAAACCACTCCCACAGCAAAAGGATTCAGTTAGTTGGGGGCTTTATTGTTTTTATTTCTTGGATCTTTTTTACGTGGTAATCTTAATGGAGAAATCAGAAATCTAAGTGCTCGTGGTTTGGAAAAAATTCGCATGCAACTTGTTAGTGACCTTTTACAGACAACGGGATTTGACAGACAGTTATTGGGCTCCCAGTTGATTTAAAATTATTTGAATGTTGAGAGTATTTTGGTTATTATGAGGTTTATGAAGATGATTTGAATGTAAAAATTGTATTTCTAAAAATGTCCGAATCCTTTTTCTTATCTGTATTAAAATTTTATTAATAAAGGCTGTTATTTCTCTGTAACTAGCGCAGTGTCACTCAGATTGATGATGATTAATTTGGGTTCTTATTAAATGTGAATTTCATTAATTATTTATTGCTATGATTAATGGAAAAGAATGAAAAAAATTGAGGAAGCTTGAAAGATACTGGTGGGGGATTTAGAACATGAGCATGAACAACAGTAGCTTTTGTAACAGCAAATCCAACAGGAGCGGATCTAACTCGAGCATTTAATCACGATGCAGCATCATCTCGATCTCCAACAGCATCTTTAACATATTCATCATCAGTTTCCGTTATATAACCAGGATGCGATGGTGGTACATGATGGAGTAGGAATAGGAGGGGGGATCATCGGTGGAGCTGATGCTTTCTATAGTCCGTTGCCACCTCATGCTGAAATTCTTGGAGGGCGAGGGGGAGCACTTGACCGACGACTACTGTACATCACCCTGTCACCACTTTCAAAATGGAGTAAGATCCCGGTACCTTTATTTGGGGATAATTGACATGTGTGAGGAATGTGCTACAGGCAATTAGGCCTTGCAAGGGATTCACTCCTCAACAACATTGTTTTTAACTTAAAAGTAAAAAGCGCATCTCTGAAGGTACTCTGACCACTGACAACTTTTAAAATGGGTTCATTAGGAATGACCTGACTCCTTTAATTCACTCTTATCACCTGCGCACAGATGTGCTGTTCTGGGAGGACATGGAACCTTGTCATTACGCTCGAAATGTGAGTAACTACTTGCTGCATGAAAATGTCAAATTTGTTCCAAAGAACAAAAAAACCCTAAACCGTCCGTAGGCACTGGATATTGCAAGTTTTGGTTTGCTTGCAAACAGGAATTCAGAAACACACCTAATAAGCCTAAAAACCTTCGTGGGATACGAATAGTTTGGGTTAGGATAAGCGGTGAATTTGAAAAATGGTCTGGAAAAACACATAATGACAAGGATTCACAAAGACATTTGTAGCATCGGCTGGAAAGGCGTCTGTGGAAGTTTCTACATTGATAGCATTGAACTCAAGACATTGATAGCTAATGACATAAATGTAATTATATACCTGTTCACACATGTGTGCCTTAGTATACTCTTAAAATCAGTAACTCGATATGGTACGATATTGTTTTGAATTTTTCTCATAATTGACATGATCTCTGAGCTCCAGTATGGAAAGCATACTCTTCGAAACTTTTTCCTGAACCAAAAAATATCAAAGAAGTGACTGCTTTGTAAGGAAAGTTTTAAGTTGCAGCGAAATTATGAGATTACAACAGCGATCCTTTTTTGCAAATTTATGCAAAATTTTTATGCAGAAGATAAGCTGAGAGTGAATTATATCTTTACATTTTGTTACGAGCAGTATTACAAGGGATAAAGATATTTCATACTTCATATCCATATTACATGAATCTATGCTGTGAATAATGGTTACAATCGGATTTTGCTTGGTCCTTACTTATATCGAAAGTATACTCTAGTTTAAACTCTAGTGAAAGTGACATCAACCGAAACGAAAGACTGATTCCAGTTTAATAAGGTCTTCTTTTTCACCAGAAAGGGAAAAATTTTAAAAGGGATGCTTTTAAAACTTTAGTTCTAAAATGTGTTGTACACAAAATTTGTCAGAATTACTGCCCTAGGAGAATTTGTGTAGTGTAGGAAGCATAAGTACTTTTAATAGTTCGGATACTACGGAAATCTTATTTGCAAATCTCTTTCAAAATTGCAGTTGCCAGTGGTGACCAACAATGGAAAATACGGAGAAGAAAAAGCATCGCTTGCATTTCAAGTAGAAGTCGAGCCTGCAGTGCGAAATAAGCTGAATGCCTGCCGTTCGCAGACATTTCTAAAGAATTTGATAGAATGTAGAGATAACGAGTTAAAAAATGGTTGATAAATGACAAAAGACGGGCATTAAAATTGTTCATAACTAAAACAAATGTGAACGAGACTTGAAAATTCACAAAAAAGGGACGAGTGAGTGTTTTCGGATTGAAAATTCAAACTTTTACATTTCTTTTGATGGTACCGAGAAGTGATGAAAAATCAATAGTAAGTCAAGGGAAATGTTAAATGTTTACTCGTTACCTCAAGTTATACTTATGCTAATTGTTACAATATTTATCTGCCTTTTTATCTCACTATTTATGCTTACTGACAATCGACCTCTCTTTCATTGATGTAGAAAATTTTTATCTCTTTTTGTGTTAATAAAGCACCCTCAATTAATTACATATTAAAGGCTGATATATAGTGGATGATACTGCAGCTGTCAAATATTTGTTGTTTCGAATAAAAATTAGGCGGATCCAAAGATTTATTCTAAATATAAGCTTCCAACTTGTTTTATCAGAACAAATAATTAAAAATATTCACTGTATTTAGAATGTAATGACATAGACTCAAAACTCAATGTTTGTTGTGACAGACGCGATAGCTTGTAATACCACGCATTTCAATGACGTCCTTAGCATTTTGTAATGTATTGTGTAAATGCGTCTATGCAATAGTTGTTGTTATGTTCCATGTTTCAATCGCACATGATGATAAAACATTAATCGATTTTCGTTTGCTGTAGTTTGCAGACGTTATTGACAAGGCCACTGACGATGAGTGTCAATGTTACTCTTGTACCTTTTAATGGCAATGTCAAAAGATATGTAAAGATAAGGCCTATCAGTAGTATTCGTAAATAATAAATCCAATCAGAGTTTGGTTCATTTCTTGCATGAAAAGAAAATTGACTGAAAGTCAGCTATTTAGTCTACAATTTTTTGGCAACTCCAGGATACAATCTGAACATGTAAGTTTTAAAGTTGACTATTTTTTGTATCTTAGAAACGTTTCACATCTTTAATTAAACATTTTTTCCTTTCAGATCCGTAAGCTAATACACGTAGGCTTCTTAAACTTCAAAATGGCTTTATCAACTGGTGCCAGTATAGGAGTCGTCTTGGGGGCCTTAGCTGGCGTTGTTCTATTAGCATTTTTGTTTGTATACTATATAGTTTATAACTGCAAGAAAAGCATGGACGCTAAGGAAGCCGCTAAAAAATCTGCCGCAGAGACTAGTGAACCTGTGGTTATAATAATAGAATCCAAAGATGAAATCAAGTCGCGGTATTAAATGGATATTAAATTTCCAAGGAAGCACAAGAATCCTTCAAGATGAATTTATTCATCAAATAATACTCATACGAATCTATAGAAGATTTTAAATATCAGCATTTAATAAAATCTTGTTATTAAAAAATCAACCGTTAATTTTAATAAAAACATCTAAATAATTGCTGAAATTTTTTTCGTTTATAAATAAATTTTTGCACCCACAAATTCAACCTACCTACATATCATATCCAATAGCGTGTTCCCGATCATCATACTACAATGCTCACCTGTATTCATCTTTCGTCACAAAACAATATGAAGCACATACAAATAATATTACATTCTCATGTGTTCCACTCATGATTCATGAACTTGATAACAGCGTCATGTACTTATCACTAGCCCACATCATACATTGCACATACAAAATAAGTAGACCTTTTTGTATTTGCGACAATTCCCTATGACGTCATTTATATAAAATTTTGCCATGTAAAACAGATAAGATAAGCTTATCAGAAATACCTGTAATTTGCACATTTAAAAAAGTGAGTTCAACTTGAAGCACATACATTCCCAGAACTTATTCCAGTTAATATTATATAGTAAATAATTTTAAAAATTAACAATTCAATTCATTACATTTATGAAATCGAATTCTAAGAATGACTGAAGAGTCTAGAACCGCCATAATATTACTCGGCTGCATTTTCGGTGGATTTATTGTGATATCATGATACTGATTGAAAATGCTAAAAAGTGAACGGTACCGGAGTTGGCTGAGTCCATATCAAATCCAACGAAAAGAAGATTATTCAAGTAGGTACAATAACAATACCTTTAACTTCAGGCTAGTCAATTGTAAATTCGAAAGGTACAAAAAATCGACAATTTCGTCTCTTGTTAAATTACTTCGTGAAAAGAAATAAAAGTATTCCAACCATTGGGTTGTACTCTATCATCGTAGGTAATTCTTAATTATCTCAGCGCCTTAAACGGCAGCTAGAACCTCTTCTATACTAGTGTAGTTTTAGAAATACCTATTTTTCAATTATTATTTATATTATATGTATCATTTTCAGCATTGCTAACTTTGTAACTTTGCTGCGTAAGATATATTTTGATTCTTTCCAATAAATGAATAAATAAATAAATAAATAAAATAAAATATCATTCGTTGTTTTCTTTTTGGCAAGAAGAAATGATCTAAAACTTAAAGCTGAGGTGCCAGGAGTTGAGACTAAAGACTCAACAGTTATATACCTAGGGACGCTACCAAACTCAACACCTCCTAATTATCGTAGAAGAAATTCTTATGAGTACAGGGAGAACATTTTAATAAGCATTTCTAGAGACCTTGACGATTTTGAAAACTTTCACAGACAGAAACTCGAAGATGTTCCACCTGCTTATGACTCATTGTTCAGCTAGTGTTTTTAAATATGGATTATGAATAATTTGTAAGTTAAAATATTTTTATAATTATCTTATTACGTAAAAATTTTAGATTAAGAAATCACATTAAAATAAACAATCATTTTCGTTTTATTCATCCAGTTTTTTAAAATTCTGGAATTCTTCATCCATACTCAACGTGCGTTACAAAAGTAAATGACGTTGTCCTCCTGAACAGCAAACTGCAAGGGAAAATTAACCGGAACAAAGCAAACACATATACTTCAGTGCATCCATGTATGATCGAAACTGTGTGTGTACTCAACTGTACTCAAATCTACAACTACCTGAAGAAGTCACTGATGCAGATCATTGTTTCATATGGATTGTTTGCTAATAAATGTAGCAAATCTTGAAGGTTGATTTATAAGGAAACAAAACAAGTTAATAATAATAAGGAATAAAAACATTCTGAGCAGCTAGCATGGAAATACTCAATTTTAAAATACTACTTTTACCTTCTAAATTTAACATTAATACGTAATATACTGATAAACATAGTGCAATAAACAAGCTTTATGAATAAAATTTTATTTAAAAAGAATAGAACTGAATAATTCCGTGAATGTGGTACGAGCGGAAAATTTTCCTATTTATTTCAATCAGAGCGTCGTCATAGGGTGCGGATAATACTAAAAATTTGCAAGATCAATGAAATCCTGTCTTCAAACTACAAATAAATTAGGATTGACTAACATTAGGTGACAGTTGCTGATTCGGAATAAATGTAGAGTATTCTTATTTTATAGTTCCAGCTAAAGTTTGTGTAGGTATCGTGAAAGGATGTCTGTTTACGACACTGTACTGTGCAAAGTAATTTGTTGTTTCTTGGTAATAAATTGTGGAAAAGTAGTGGAGAGAGGAAACGCTAAATGCTTTCTTTCATATAAATTGGTATTTTCTATAGAACAGTAATTTTGGCATTTTGCACATTCAATACTTGAAAATGTTTACAAATTTTAAGTAAAAACACACAAAATTTGTTAACCAATTAATTGCCACAATAATTATGACACTGGAATTTATATACTTGAAATATTATTAGAATTATTTGGGAGATGAGTCAACTATTTGTTTATAAAGTTGATTTTTATTGGTAACAACATGACAGTTGCAATTGTTGTTAAAAGTTAAATCTTCATATTTTGCATGCTTTCGGAGTTCACTTTCAAAAATTTTTTAAACTTCCGGTGACTGTTTGTGTTTGAGTTAACACCTAATTCGGAATGCATACGCTATCTTATCTGCTTAGAATACTTAACAATATTGATTTCCATTCATAACTAATATATCATAGTATGCATCTCTTATCAACGTTTTATTAATTTTGGTACTGAGGATTTAAAAACAAGTATTTTCTCGGGCCGCACAAAATTGCTCTATGACTTTTCTCAGTTTGCCTCTCAAGCCACGCCTCCATCCAAATTACGAATTCTCAGTAATAGTCTTTTTAAAAAATATGTCTCATCATATCACATATTATAGTTTCATTTAATATGTCCAGTTGCTCGTCAGTTTCTCACAGTTACGCTTAAACGCTTACGGAAGCCTAAAGTTAAATTACAGCAAATGTGTAAATATTTAATTCCGTGAAAATGTATCCGAAAATCAAATTACAGTACCTCATTTTGGATACATAATCTATAATCTGTATCAGATTTCAAAGTGGATTACGTTCCATCACTTGATTTTGATCCCGACATTGTTAGAGTACCAATCAACTTAAGTTGCTAGCAGTAATAGAATAAAAAAAAGACTACTAAAACGAGTCCAAAAACACAATACATTTTTAGCTACACTTCATCATTACAAAATACCCAAGTGTGTTCATTGATATGTGATTTCATTTTATTTGGTTGTGTACTCTGCACATGGTGCAAGCATTTTGAAAATGAGATCCGACAACAGAAACTTTTCGTCTGTTCTGTTGGTTTCTCCATCGAAAGATTAAAGTATGATGATACCTGTCTAGATGATACATAATAAAACATGCTCTCTCAGGTTCAATAACTGGATGATCGAATGTCATTCTTAAAAGAAGTTGAGAATAAAGAGATAAAGCAGAAAGGAGACATGAAAAAAGTATTTGAAAAGGTATACTGTTTCCGTTCCTTTTCTTCTCTTTCAGTCTATCTTAATCCTACTAGAAATCCGCTTCTTCAATCAATACGACGAAGAAGCCGAGTTTAGGAAAAATCTCTTGTAAATATGAGCCTGTTGTCGCGATCTTTCAAGACTTTTCCCATGCCCATCTTTATTTTCCCATTTCTTTGCCTACTTCGCTCACTGCCACAGCTTCTTTACAATTTTCCCCTGAGATGAAGGAAAATGCTTTAAGAGTACTCGAGTTACACGAACGCAAAGAAAACATCTCATCTAACGACAAACACTATGATTGTGACACAACACTCTCTTCAGCCATACAATGGTCTGGTAAGAGTACTGGCTTCAAAGAAAAAAATAACAAAGTCTTAAAAAAACAAAAATTTATTAGTAAGCAAGTCAACTATCGTGAAAGAAAATGGCACAAAATACTAAAAGCAAACAGCAAGAGAAAAATACAATATCAAAAACGAAAAAATAATCAATAAATTTCCCCGTACTTCACTTTTTGCAACGCGTAAAACGATGCAAGCAAAATTGATACAAACCTCATACAAATTTTATGATTCTTTTACAAAATTCTCTATACGAAGTAAAGATCACTAAAGCTTGTACATGTAAGCACAACAATCTTCACTAGTTTTAGATTCATAAATACCCCAAGGACATTATTCCTGATCCTGTTAACTTCCCAAATTCAATTTGTAATAATCCCCTTCCACTTGTTATTATCAATATCAATTAATTAGCCTATTTTATGTGGTCCAAAATAAGTTTGCTTCGTCGTCATCATATTGGCCCTTGGAGCTTCATCTCTAATGCTTAGTTTTGAATATTCAGTTATAATAATATACGTATTTCGTATAAATATCATATCCTACATATATTATATTGTGCATTAGGACTTTTTCCTTTCTTGGCGTCCTATTTCGCTTTTCTAATCCCTTTAACCTCTCGATTTCATGTATGCAAAACACCTTACACCGTTTCCGCATCTAGCCTATGGAGAAACATCTGTGACTCCTTTTTTGTGGCTTGTTGTGCTTCCCCACTAATGGAATTAAAAAACAGCCAATGTTTTCTCGTCCAAGATGT
>JAQIXW010004326.1:0-11773 GCA_034700685.1 Willowsia buskii
TGGGGTGGACAGTGGAAATTTTGATTCTATAGAGTAATAACTGTCCACTTTCCACTGTCCAGTGGACAAACTGGACAGTGTCCACCAAATTGGTGGGTGGACATGGAAGTTTTGATACTCTGTTAAATACCTTGAAATTCTAGCTAGAAATAAACTCGTATACGTGGGGTATTTAATTTCAAGTGGGTTTCCATAAATTCACAAATTCACCGTAATGTCTTGTAATATACGAAAACATGATCTCACCTAAAACAGCAAAAGATTATTAAAGCTGCTCCTAAGCAAACAAGTGATAAAATGGATCCTATGAAAACCATATATTGAACCATTTCCACTAGCTGTTCACTAGTCATCTAGAAAAGTAAAATTGGCGAAATGAAATGTTTAATTTATCATTATATCAATTAAATAAAAAAATACATTCAATTTTCTTTTCATATTCTAGCAACGACTAGGCACACTCCTCATAATTAGTTCGAAATCCTCTGGACCAAGTTCCATTCTCAAGGCACACGCGAATTGCGTCACCTTTGCATATTTTAGGAATACGTTGGAATCAATATAGATTAGTTTTTTAGGTAGACTAATAATACACCATATTGTAATAAATCTGTTAACCTTTAAGGTGCGGAGCATACAAAGGATGAGTTTCCTGGAATATATCTGAACAACTTCGAGTTATCGTTTCCCCTGCAGAAGTTAAAGGCCAGCAGTACACATTGTCCCAAGTGGCGTTGCAAGTTGGTCCTTTGAAATAAAAAAATTATAATAAAAATTTTCTCAGAATACGTCCATATTATAAGAATTTAATCAATAATTTTTAAATACTAGTTATATGATTATCCTGGGTATTTGGTAGCCACATTTTGAGGAAGCATCGAATACCAGCCTCAGACTCAAGCTCAGTTAGTTTTGCGATTTGCCAGTCACTGAGCACTTCAGATGCATTGTAAATTGTGTAATTTGAGAAACTTTGAAGTATTAAATTTATATCGTTTTCTGTGAAATCCCGATATTCCATACTAGAAGCACTAGTAACGGAACTCGTATCCAGCTCGATAGGCTCCATTTTGTAAGCTGAAATTAAACACGTATTCTCACTGTTGAGAATTGGCGGTTAATACGTTTTAATCATGGATTGAGAATAAGTCTTTTTTAAATGTGCATACGTGTTCGTATTTTCTGTAATACTTGTAAAAAGACCTAGATGTTCTTTTCAAGAGAAGAAACTCGATTCAAAATGCCCCAATAATTTCCTAAAAGCCAAGCACTAAATTCCCATACACTGTTGATTTATTGAAGGACAGATACGTTCTGCTCTCACGGTAAGAAGCTGTCTGGAGAAAAACGGGAGAAAGGAAAACGACGCTTACTTGATTTGGGACTGCTTCTTTTTTGCCATTAAAGTATACATAGCTTGTTGTAAGTTAGTCGCCCACCATAACATAAGTGGTTGGGATAAATACTTTAGTTGCATTTCCGGAGGAAAACTTGAAAAGCATTTTAGGAAAATGAACTTAATTCAACGATAATTTCCGTCGGCAACAATACCTAAAGATAAACACTTAGAGTAGCGATTCAATTTTCTTAATATAATATTAAAACGAAATTACTACTGTTGTGCGTAGGTTTGCCCATTTTGGTTTGTTAGATGATCAAGAACAGAACAGCAAAGTTGTGTAAACCTTGAATTTGACGTAGGAGAACCTTTTCCTAAACTATATCCTACTTAATATTAATATAATTAAGCCATTTGTACAAACCTCCAAGAAATGAGTATGCTAACTCATACGTTAAATTACTTACAACAGTTTGAGTAGGTAGATCAATTGACAGAAAGGTATAACGAGGTTATCCTGGAAAGGTTTATGAGATAGAATAGATGAGTGCAATATGAGAATACTGTTTCTATTTCAGACTTATATATTTTACATTTAGATTTTCCGTTGACTATTAAACATTTTAAATTTTAAGGGGGAAAACGGCAGTTAATTAATAAGCTGTTTTGAAGTCGAAAAATATTTTGCGCTTGAAGATTACATGTGAAGTGAATGAGTTTGCACTTTGGATACTTTTAAGAGAAGAACAACACTTTTCGTAAAATATACAGGGTTCTAAAGCATACAATCGAGAAAATATAAATGATAAAACAACGGCAAGTATAATATAAACGGGATTTTATAGTAGCAGAAATCATTAAACGGCATCCAGAAATTATATTCTGATAATTGTCACCTACTTTATACATCCATATAGTCAAACACGCAAACACAGGAATAATTTATTCAACCTAATGATAACTTTCCATAACAAAAAACAAAAGATGTACTTAGGTATACGATTTTAATGATATAAATTTAAAGGTCATCTCTTAAAAAAGCTATTTGACACTCACTTTTGTCATTATTGACACCAATTTTGGGAGAAATCGTCTATCTTGGAGTTATTTTTATTTAAACACTAGCTTAAACATAGCATATATATGCATTAAATCGTGAAGACCATTTTAGCTTACAATTTTGCACAAACAGTTTTTGCTCAAATTAATCTAATATTTCAGCATTCATCAGCATGCAGAAATGGCGGATAATCCATTGCGTAATTTTCTTTTGATATATCCTAAAGATTTTATTTTGAGTTGGCTTTCACATTAACCTCACGAATGAATAACACAAGTCCCGATAGATAAAAGACATGTAAGAGGTTCTTTAATTAATCCGTGAGGACCATGTGAATAACTACATGGTGTTATGCCTATTGGAAATTGAGAAATAAATCGTTTTTGTTTCAAAATGTCATCCGTGCACTCCTTTCCTCCCTCTCATTATTCTATTGGAAATTGTTTTCTGACAATGTGTGCATCTTTAGATATAAAATAGTTCACTCGCCTACATTCCTGCTTTATCGAAGATCAAGTGCTACAAAAAAGTAAGTCAAGTAGAAGCTTTCAGTGCAGAGGATCACTACACAAATTTCTAGTAGTCTGTAATCAGAGCAAAATGAAATGCAAAAAACGGTGTTTTGGAATGGATGTAAATGGATGCTATAGTAGTTCAGTCAAATTAAGAGTAAGATGAGTTTGCTACCTGGTGCATGCCTGCATGTGAAAATTGTTGGATATGTCGTAAATGCTTGCGAATCTCACTAGGTTCGTTTTGGTTAACCCAGATTACAAGTAAATGTAACAGTTGAGTAATTTGTTAGCTATAATATAATTGGTTAACTTATGGACATCAGAAGCTTTAATCATCACTGTTTGTTGAATAATGCTTTTTGCGTCTTACATTTGTGTAATTTCCTCTCCTTCATCATCTTACATACATTTCTTTCCACAAGGAATTCTATATAGTGTAATTACGAATTACGTATATGATGTAACAATAAATTGCTAGAGTAAATATTTGATGCTTACTGAAGCAGTAGTCTCTAAATTTAAAGTAAATATAGTTGCTCTTTGTATATTCCTTTTAAGGAACTAAAATTGAGATACTAGTGAAAATGAATTTTGGATGATGATATTAGATGCAATCTAGATACACATTTACTGACTTGTTAAATTTCATTTTCAATGCGTGCATTTTCTCTATGAGGGAAACAAACCACAACAGAAACATCAAAGCTAACATGACATAACAAGGCACAACTAAGGCTGTGGTACTAGTCGAATTTTCTAACAACTATTATTACTTACATATTTAAAGTATGTAAAGTAGAGATAGTTAGCATTTTGCTTCCTACAAGAATAATATAAACATGCAGTTTTACGATGCAGAAAATACCACAATTAATTTTTAAATGAACATATTGATATTGGTGATGGAAACGGGTGATAATGTTAGAAACTAAAAAAAATTGAATTAAGCTTGCATTTAATTGCGTATATGCGCATCAAAACTTTCCAAAACTGTAGGTAAATCGCGGAATACAAATGATATATCTGGAATTGGAATGTTTCTGCAGCAGTACGTTAAGGAATAAAACTAATTGTGTGCTTTAAGTGTTTGTCTTGCTTTGAAGAGCAAAGTATTTCTATATGTTAAGCCTTTAATATCTTGCAATTAATTTCCAAGTAGGATTAATATTCTACAAATGGAACCATTAAATATTAATGATGACTTACAAATTTAAATATTAATAAATAAGTCTCTCATTTGATGAACTATTTAACTTCTTCTTTTAAAAATATTTCCATGGAATAACATTTACTGACATATTGACGATTTGCGAGTTCGCTATTAAGTATCTGATTTCTAGTGAATGTGTTTGCAATTGGTTTCGGAGCAGTTTTTGACCACACCAGTATTCAAACAAATTTACTTTGTGATACAATGTCATGTTTCCAGATATAACACAAAATCCCAATCTGTTTTCATAAAAAACAATTTGCTTACGTAAATCAAATTTTTTGAACAGGTATCTTAAACTACTAACGACTCATTAAGACGAAAATACTGTTTTATATTACAAATTATTCTCTATCGGCTAACCGATGTTCCACAAATTGGATGTCAAAAGCATCAGTAGCGGTCAATCTAAGTTCATATATTTTTTTAAATCATGAAATTAAAACTAAATACTAGATATAGATACCGTAATTACCTCACCAAAAATTATTTGATACGACTATTACCATACTGCCTTTAAATTAGTTTGCATCTAGAACATGTATCAAGTTACTTGTTTAAGTTATTGAAATTTCACAGAATTTAAGAACATTCGACCAGATTTTTATTTTTAAACTCTTAGCTTACCGGGTATAAAATTTTGTCCATATCTGTTAGCAGAAATGTGAAAATCGGTTTTAAAATAGATACGAAACTTCGGTTTGAAAAAATATGTGCTAAATATTGCAACTAAATTTTTAATAAATATCGCACACCATTCACCTTTAAAAGTAGTATAAAAGCGTTGTAAACTTTGAAAATGGTCATCAGTCACCTCAGCTACTTTTTGGTTGGCACAATACTTGCACCTGAACATATATTTTTGCTAACAATATGGCACTAAAAACATTTTTGAACATATATTTTTCACTTGTGTTAATTTTTTTATGCAAGTCAGTGACGGGGCAACCTGAAGAAATTCACCTATTGTTTGACTTGGACAGGCCTGGATACGGTTTGAATTGTAGGATTTCAATGTCTACTCATTTATTTCACATTTTAAACTTTCACAATTTTTTTGCAAATTTTGAAGATAGCATTAATAAATCTAAACATATTTTTAATTTAAAGCTCCATTAGATAAATTCCATCAAGACTTAACACGTGAAAAACTTGAGGATGGTAACTTGTATGCAAAAACTAATGAGGAAGGCAGTTGGGGTGTTTTGATTCAACATAAGCGTGGAAAAACCATACGTAAGTAACAAATAACTTTGTTTACAATCATTTGGTGGGAATTGCATGTATTTACCATAATTCATTTCGGATTAATGACTTGTTGTTTTTGGACTCCAAATTAGTGTTTGATTTAGTGGACTATGTGAGCAAGGACAAACCGAAGCTAAAAGGAGAAAATAAAATAACTACTAGCATCATGGCAGGAAAGCGACCCAAAGATTCGCTTTGGGATACAATGGCTTTCAATGGAAAGTGAAAGTAATTTTTTATTTTTAAAAGGTTTTTATTCATCTTCCTTATACAGTTTTTAATATCTCAAAATTTCACATACAAATATTTATATTAAAAACGTACCAGTAACTTTCAAAGCTACAAAACTAGCTACGATTGTCAGTTTTTGTATGTTTAGCGTAAAACGTTTTTGAACTTAAAAATATACTACTTCTGCTCATATATTAATTAGGTATTCTAGATCTCTGTGTCTCATGAGTAAAATATTAGTCGAGGTTATTCAGAGAGTCAAGTATCAGTGCTTTTACTTTTACGCAAAATATATTATGTAGCTTATAGTTTCACATTTCGTTTAGTATTCTTAACAGGATGATACAGGTTCATCCTGTATCTGTTTCTGCAAGATTGACTGATCATTTCTAATATTTATACGTATATGTATGTATCTTTTACTCTATTCGTTTATGCTTCAACCCATAATCTTAATGTATCCCCATATTTTTTTGAATGTAAGTCTTTAAAACTATCTCCCCCTTCCAATGTTCATGATGTACATATATTATTAGTTATATTGAGTAAATAAGAAGTATCAATTTATTGTAATCTGTAATCTGATGTACTCGCTAACAATTTTTCAATTATAAATTCCATATATATGTTAAATAAAGAATAAATAAAGAAATGGATTGTCAAAAATATATAATGCTCTGTGGTCTGTGATTCAAAACCATGCTAAAATTTTTGACCTTTACAAAAACGTACTATAAAAAGGACTGGTTTTCGAGAAAAGTGGAACCAAATATCCTCATATGCTATATAAGTACAAGTTACTTGCGCTGTAATTAAATTCATCGAAGCTAAATACAAAACATAAACACAGCGTAACTACTGTAATTAAATACAACACAACCTAATAATAAAGTTCAGCCTTAAAAATATTAAAGTTCATTTTGCTGCACAAATTTTTATTAGTTAGAAAGAAGAATACACATAAATATGTCATGATACTTAAATACCTACAGTAGTTTTTAAAAAATTATATGAAAACGAGGGGCTTTGTTATAGGTCGTGTAATATAATCTGGGCTGCCTACTTGCTTCAAACTGCAGTGGGCGTAGGAGGAAATGAAGCTTTTAGCAGGTTGTTGTGAAAGCAAGCACTTTTTAAACCAGTTTTCAAAAACAAAATATGATACACGGCGGCATTAAAGACTGGATTACGATTATATACATATTTTTAAACAGGGGAAAATACTGAAAGATGAGATCTTTGCCCGAAAATTGTGAGACGTCATGAAAAATCATGGAAGCTGTCACATTCTCTATTCATCACATTACATGTCTTCCATACCATAAATAAATAAAAACAGCGCAGCTTTCACTCAATATTTCACAGCACGCGAAAACAAGAACTTCACCACATAAGGGCATATGATATATGTAATTAAAAACCCACACTTACTGCTGTTCTCAAAACCAAGCTTTGTTCAGATGTGAGTTTTTTCCTACAATTGTCTATGTTTTTAGGAAATTCCTGATTACCATTTCGGATTACCGAAGGAAAGTGGCCAAAGCTGGTAAACAAAAATCTCAAATAACGAATGTATATAATCTATCAAATGCTTATGTATTCTCACTAAAAACCTTATAATAACGCCATGAATGAAATATGTAACCAAATTGAGATAAGATATGTCGACAACTTAAAACCTTAATCTGAGTTTAAATCTTTAGTTAATGTTAGCAGTGATCTGAATACTCCTCGTACTATTCCCTTAAAATATCTTAACTGAGTAGCCCTCTGTATAACAAGAGTTTTTCCACAGTGAATCACAACAACTTTGCACGATGTTCATCAATCTTGTATCTATTTTATTCCCCCAATATTTGCCCTTCCACGACCTCAGTAACTTTTCCCCATCAATATACATATACTTTCCCAACTGCAAAACTCCCGTCCAAAATATAGTTGATGTACTAAACGGACAAAATATTGATCCTTTTCCAACAGGACTTAATTTTTCCCAATGGCTGATCAACACAACAGCCCCATACATTGGCCACATCATCAAAGCAGAGTGAAGAAACACAAAATATATTCCAGCAAAACACATCACATTAGAATTCAACAACTGAAAGCACCTATAGGCATTTTGTAAATTTTCAGAGCTTCTCAGTTTTGATAATGATTTATACCGATGCTTTCCAATACTTAATTCTCTTGTTAAAATTAACGTCACACAGTACAAATATATTGTAAGGAGGGTTGCCGATAATGAAACATTAAGGCTCGTAACAAACAAAAGGCAAACATGAAATATTGTGATTATTAAGCCAAAAGGAAAGTATAGATAATATTCCAATGGTATTAAGTCAGCAAGAAATACAATGCCTCTTGGATTATAAATGCAGAATAAACTGGACAGCAAACCGATTGAGCAAACAAGCACGCATACGAAAACCACAATAAACTCAAGAAATTTACTAAACTTTGAAGTTTCTGAGTTAAGATCTGGCATAATTTTTCTGAAAGTCGGAATAAAATGAATACTTAGTTTATGTAAAAACTTTATTAATTTTAAATTTAATTTTCCTAAAAACTTAATTTGTACCTTGAAATTCTCGAAAGAATGTCTGAGTGCCGTTCCCAGCATGGCAAAATTCGTCTGTGTGAAACATTTGGAGAGACGTGATAGCTATCATTAAAATTCCTCCAAACCAAAATAAAAGAGTAAGTGTAAATCTGTCAACATTGTTGAGATGATGATACTTCACGACTATTCCGGTTGATAAAACAACCCAAATGCAGAACAGAGCAAAATTTCGGTTCTTTTTCCAAATGTATTTGGAATCGGTGCATGTGTACAATTGAAGTTTTTTGTTGTCATAGCAAAGCAGGAAAGCTCCGTTTTTTACTCCAATGCGAGTCAACAGTGCTAAAAAATCTTGGAGACGTTTACTAAACATTTCCGAATTGAATGAATGTGTACACAATCAAAAGTTGGAAACAGTTCTTCCACTCTAAGTTCTCTGTTGCTTTTGTCTTTATTGAACTGTAGCTTCTGACATTCTAGCAATTTCAAAGTACTGATTCGTAATCGCTAAAAATAATCAATGTTTAATCATGGATAATAATGATTTAAACACATTAAATATAATTTTAGACAAAGCAAAACAAATTTTTTAAATTGTTTACATGCAAAAGTTGTTATACATGAAATTGTGTATTATTTGGTCGGGGCTTGGTCTATACATCTTGGAAAATTGCTTGAAGCTTTATATAGCTTTCGGAGAACTTTAAAAATATGTGTTCGTTTTTTGAAATTTGGAAACATCAGTTAAATCTACGTAATTTATTAACTTTTTTGGTAGTCAGAAATAATAATAGTTCTGCAGAATATCAATAATACCATGGTCTTTAATTTAACGTAGCAGTATAAAAATAGAATAAATGGGTTTTAAAATTGTACGTCAATCTTATCTGCGTATTAACTTTAGTGACGATAATCAAAATATGAATAGGTAGAAAAGGTAATAGAATATTAGATAAAATTGAAATAGGTCCTTATGAATTAACCCTAGAGCATTTTTATATTACTTGTAATTCATACACACACATTTAAAAAATTCCGAACATTTCCCTCCCAACGAATTTACTGTCATGACGCATTTTAGAAGAGGCAGAACGTATATTATGTGTTGATATTTTAGACAGTGGTAAAGTTGATTGCTTCTTTTCAGCAAATCTTTATAATTCTACACACTGTACATTTCAATATTTTTTGCTGTACGTTCTATTACTATGTTATGTATCCTGAGAAAGTATCCAATTAAAAATGAAATAAATTTAGGTTCGTCTTGGTATGCATGTAACATGTACAAACAAATAACCTTTGACTTCTACTCAATGCACAGACCTGTAATGAAGGTCAGGTAGCTTAGAGCCTGATGTAATCAAGCCTTTATTTCACTTCTTATTATAAAAATCCGAACTGATAAATATCTACACCTTAATATTTTGCCGATGCAAATGTCAAGACTCTCTATAATTGTTTCACACACTACTCTGGCAACTTACGTACCATATCAAAAATCCTAATTGATTTCCTCTGCTTTCACCTCAAAAACATACACAAAAATGCTAATGTTTTCAAATATGCCTCTAGCACGTTTGCTAACATTGAAAATAAGAAACAGGAAGACCCACATCCCTCTACTGTACAAACGGTACTTGCTATAGCTTTCACTCCGATAGATAGAATTTGAAGATGTTTCAATTCCGCAAAATTCTGGGGACATTTTACCATTGAGAATACATGCATGAAAGGATCCAGTTTGACTTTACGTTTTCCAGATACAAATATTGGTGTAATCACAGTAAAAAAACACGATAGCAAATTTAAGTGCATATGAAGTTCACTTCCAGTAAATTCTGGATCGAAAGTTGGAAGATTTGATGCGATTCGGAATACCAAAAGTTTTACTTTTAACCGTTTAATACCTATTAGGATTTCAGTTTCTAAATACACAATTCCAGCTTGGTGTACTTACTTAATTTTATTTGTAAAAGTTCCATCAAGTTCAGTCGAAAATTGAGTTAATACAAGCGGTTTATATTTTAAAATGCTTCTCCAACCTCCAATGACTAATGTACATTTGCATGTAATTGCTACGGAAAAATGTACAAACAACTTATTAGATTTCAAATTCAACACCCATCATGGACTTGGAATAGAATAATAACTTAATTTTGTTTAATATGACGTCAATTCATTCCACGTGTTGTGTAGGATATTAAATGTCTTTCTAAGTTTTGCCAAAATGCACGTATATTTGAAGTAAAATTTATGTTATAACTGTTTTTATTCATGATCAAAATCATACATAATCTGTTTTGTAATCACATTTGTCAAATTTCTGTATTTTTACGCACCAGGTAGGAGGTTGTCCACACACAAAGATAAAATTCTTTGAAAAGTTCCAACACTTCATGTGTGGTAGTTGGCTGGATATACATATCTAAGTCATGTCTCATAGTCAGTAATCTAAAATAATGCAAAAAGAACTCAATTACTGGCATTCAATAGAATTTTATCTAAAAATGGATTGCTCACGTTGTAATGTGAGTACAACGTAACACATCACGTTCAATTCTAAAAAAACTTGAAAGGGGATGGGAAACTAGAAAACTTTGTTTATAAACAATATGTCTACAGTAGCTTGTGATACGCTGCTTAAACATTTCACAACACGTTTAAACGATTTGCTACATTTATTATGAAATTTGCGCAACTTGTCAATGTAGTAATTAGCATGAAAAGAAGGAACTAATTTTAATTACTGTCGGATACTTTTGCAAGTCAGCGCCAATCCACATAAACCTTCATACGAATATTGTATTAGTGTTAATTCATGCTCTTGTTTTTTGCTTATAAGGATTTGCTACTTTTGTTGTCAAGAAGAAAATAGTATTTTATATTCTTACATAAACACTGCTACTTACAGGATATAAAATTTGGGCGTAATCGCGATGGAAAAGTTGGATGCAGCGTACTTTTTTCTGTCACGTGTAACATAACTTTGTAATTCATATGTTCTTCAGTTGATGAAGCACTTTCTTGTGTTCTTTGAAAGATTCAAGCAATATGCGATAACCGACTTTGTTACCAAATCCTGTAGATTAATAATATTTGTTACTATTTGTTTTTGGATTATGTATATCTGCAAGTAATTTCAACACATTTCATCATGGAACATTTAAGTCGTACGAATGAACTGATTTCAAATTATGATAAAGAAGTATCTACGTCGCCACAAAAAATACTTTATATTATGATTTCCGTTATTGCTCAAGTTGTTATGATATTTGATAGTTATGCATGCGTCTCAGCGAGATAATGATCGCATAGAAATGGACGAATATTTTAAGTGGATATGTATTTCCATTTCGAAAGAAATCGTATCTACAAGATAATGATTTATAGATGACAGTTCTTTCGTTCAGATGCGGATCTTCTGTAAAATGATACATAACCTATGCTAATGGCCACGCCAATGAGTATCATGATTTCATTAGTATTTTAGTCAAGCATGCGACAATGACTCTTTAGGACTCGCAAACTCACTTTTGCTCATAATCTGCACTTTCACGTTCCATATTCTAGTTCTACACACATACGCTAACATTGGAAATATAAAACA
>JAQIXW010004327.1:0-11772 GCA_034700685.1 Willowsia buskii
ACTCGCCTTGAAAAGCTCTATAACCCCTGTGATTTTCGGCTATATGAGAATTTTTAGGGGGTTTTTCAGAATAGTGCAAATCAGTGAAATAAATTGCTAAATTTTTAAAGCACGCCTTCTTAATGTGAAACCACATTCATGTTACATTCCAAAAATTAAAGGTAAAAGTATTTTCTTTCATTCTGATAATTAAAATGTATTCATTAAACAAGTAATTTCTTGTAATGTGCTTAATATTAGCAACTGCTGACTGCAATGATTTCTAAAAACAGCGGCAGTGTGGAAAATGGATTTCCAGTGCAATACTTGTGAGCGGACCTTCAAGAGCAGACAAGGAAGAGATTCTCACGTAAAATCAATTCACGAAGGGATTACATATCCATGTCCGTTCTGCAACAAAATTTTTTCGTCCAAGCTTACATTGAAGGATCATACAAATCTTCACAGAGGAAAACTTGACTACAAATGTACAATCTGCAAAAAAACTCTTGCGAATCATCAGTCTTTGAAACAACACGAGACGATCCATTTGGGCCGCAAGGAACACAAGTGTTCCATTTGTGGGAAAATGTTCCTCCTTATATCCAATCTTAAGAGACACATTATTACGCACACATGTGGAAAATGTTTTAATGCCAATGCTAATTTAAAAAGACACCAAATGACTCATTCTCAAGAAATTGAAAAGCCTCACAAGTGCTCAATTTGTTCAGCATCTTTTGGACAAAAGTCAAGTTTGAAGATGCACCAGCAAACTCATTCTGACTTAAAACCGTGTCCATGTCTACAATGTCCGAAAAAATACAGAAGCAATTTAGGATTAAAACTACATTTAAAGCTTCACCAGCCTTTGATTTTCCCAAAGCTTTCGGTTTGGACTAAGACTTTCCATCTTACTCAACATATACCAGTCATCTAAGGGTTCATGTGGGTGAAACTCGTGTTTACTGTGAGCTGTGCAACAAAGTTTTTTCAAATACAACTAGCAAAAATGAACACATTAAACGACGACATATTTTAGAGAAGTCATTTACCCGTGGGGAATGTGGTGTCCAATTTGTTAGGCAAGGCGAACTCAATAAACATTTTGCTATTCATTTGCCCAAATCTAAAGTATGTATCTTTTGTGTAAAACAGTTTCATGAAGCTCCTAATCTTTTCAGGCATATGAGATTTCACATAAACGAAAAATGGCACAGTTGCACAAAGTGTGGAAATGAATTTATAGATGCTAGTAAAATGCGCCGTCATCTTAATCATGTGCACAATTAACAGTCATTAGAAAGGTTTATAGGGAAGAGTTCATCGCCTCTTTTAGTACAGATTACTTTGATTAAAAGTGCAGAAAAATGGAAATGTTTAAGTTTGTAAATAAACGTTTATTTGTTTTAATTGTATTTTAATTTCTGTAAAAGCCTATAAAAGTAAATTAGGTGTTTGCTAAAAGTTACGATAAATAAAAATCTTGAGTTTTAGATTACGCTTTATAAAACGATCTTCTTAATTATGCGCTTAATGATAATTTGTTTTGTATTTATGTATATTTCTATAGAATATTATGAGTAAAATAATTGCTGCAACGTCTTAAACATAAAATCTTCTGGAATTCTTAAGTATAATTAACCAAATAGAAAACCAGTAGCATCCCAGTATATATTCTTAATGAACGAAATACAACACTGATAATGATAATGATAATACTCGTAAAAGAATGTGTAGCCTCTTTCATTGCAGGAAAGCCATTAAAAGCACTAAATTGTAAATGAAATCTTTGAAATTGTTCACATTAATACATTACAAAAGACGGACATTTGAAGCACACAGCTCAATTTTATTATTTTTTTATGCAAACAATAGGTACAATATTTGCTCCTCTTTCTAAATATTAATTCAACAAATTATTTGAAGCTCTGAATAAAATTTTACATTTACCTGAGGAACCGTACAAATAGTAAGAGTAGTTACATAAATAGACTGAAGGATATAAAGGCAAACACTTACTGAAATAGAAAATAATTAGTAGATGACCTTTTAATCAATTGTAACACTAATTTCCACGGATTATGCGGAACATTTGTTATTGCAGAGTTTTAAAATCAAAATCATAAGCATACATTACAATTACAACATATAATATGATCGAAATGCAGTCCCCAGCTTCTTGAATTCTTCATCCGAGACGCCAGATAGAGACCAGTTCTTGAAAGGAAACTTCTCAATTGATTCTGCGAACGCTCCACCACTCAGAGATCGAATTCCTTCGACGGTGACCTGCAAAATAAACAGAAAATTAACCAATCAGTTATGCAATCCTGTACGCGGATAAAAAGTGTTGCACAATATATTTTTAACTGTTATCATGGAAGGTTAATAAAAGTATGCATTACGGATTTTAGTGGCGAGTCCGAGGTCAGGATCAAATGTGTCAGCTTCAAATGACGAATCACAAGCGAGAACAGAGTGTTCGTGAGCTTCGGCATCTGGTCGAGTCCTTTCAATGACAACCTTTTCAACTCTTTTTACATAAATAAAAATTAAAAAAAAAACAATTCAATTAATAAAAATCCAGATTTAAAGATGAATATTTAAATATCGAACGATTAAAGTTTACATTGCTTACTTGGAAGCTTGAAAAACACAGGAGACCTCTCATCTTCTCCCACAAATGCTTCATTTCCAAGGGCTTTGCAGTACTCCAATGATATCTCCTCCAGACCTGGCATCCCACTCCATAATTTTGTCAACGCCTTATTTGTTCCAGGCCAATTGACAAGAGCCAACGTCTTCAGATTGGGGCACGATCCCACAATGTTCTTCGTTTTCGGAACAGCCACAGTTCCCGCATCTCCAGAGAATTCCAGTCGAAGTTCGGTCATCGCTGTTCGCGAGACGTCTTCAAAGAAGAATTCAAACAGTTCCCCAGTGCTTGACGACTGAAGCACATCCCGTCGCTGCTCCACATGCCAGTCAAAGCACTCGCCGACCTTGGAGTCCACAGTGATATCCAAAATCTTCAAAGAAGGCCACGCTGGACGCCGATCCCTCCAATTAGCTCCAGCACAGCTTCGAGATGTCGACTGGACATCAATCCTCTCCAAATTGGGCATCTCCACACATTGAATTGAATTGAATTGATTTATTAAAGTGTTAACGTGTTCAGACAGTACAGTCTGTTTTTACAACCGTGACACTCTACAATAGAACTAAAACAGACTGTTCGTTCTAAAGTCAAAATCATATAACAAAGACATAAATGATTCCTAATGAAAATTCCGAGTCGTAGATCAATTAATCATATTTATAGAAATATTAATAAATTTAGCTACATAAACAAAAGTTTTCTTTCTTTAAACAATATTGTTTTGCATGCATCAGTAAAAGTCTCATAAACTGTCTTATTTTCTAATTTTTCATTCATTAAAATATTAAGTTGTTTACAGTAATTATTCCAAATGCTAATACAATTCCATTTGATCGACTGCTGATACATTGTTGTTCGAGAATTAGGGACTTCAAACCGTCTAATTTTACCTCCCTCAACTTTACTCAAATTAAACCAACTACCAAAGAGTTCCGAATTCATTTTTTTGAAGACGAATTTCAAAATGGCTAATATTTGACGCTCTTTTATTGTAAATAAATTAGTTTGATCTAATAGTTTATATAAATCTATTTTATGAAAACTCTTTTTAGGTAGACCAATTCGTTTAGAATAGGTTGGAAAGTAGTAACAAATCAAAAACCTATTAATCTTCTTTTGAAAGATTTCTATATAATTTGGGTTTGAAAATGACCAAAACACAATACCATATTCAATTATACTGACAATATAAGCCGACAGAACTGTTTTCAAGAAATTTTTGCTAATAAATCTTCTGATGTTGTACATTCTAGAAAATGATGTATTAACCTTCTTAACAGTCTCATCACAATGAAACTTAAGAGTTAAATTAGTGTCTAAATGTATACCTAAACAGCTTGGATGAATATTGACCAGAGAGTAGACAGTGGAGCCAAGATTTGGATCATTTCTTTGGGGCTGAATTTTCAGTGCCATGAACCAGCTGGAGCCCACATTCAACAGCTTCACGCCTTCATCAACGCACAGAGAATTAAGCGCCAGGAAAAATGGTGACCCTGTCCACTCGATGTAGAACTGCCTCGGTTCCTCCACCCTGATATGATGACTGACGAAATCAATCAATTTAGATTTTGTTCCGGTGGGATACTGATTATCCGATCGCCAGATGAACCCATCCCTCAAGTCCTTGAAAGCCAGAGCCAAGGGACGGTCACGAAACTCCGGGTTGCGCCTTGGAATTGCGTTCGGACTGAATGGAAGAGCCACGGATTCCAGCACTCTTGCAATGCCAACTGTGAAGAAGCATGCATTGTACTCGAACAGACCATCAAAAGTTACGTCATCATAATTGTTCCCAATTTTGAGGATCTTCACATGCTGCATTGCTTCCTCAGGAATAGAGGTCTTGATACCCGCAGTTGGATCCTGATCATGGAGAGAATCTCTGGCAACCAACGCCTCCAAACTCTCCTCCGCACTCAATCCTCTCCTGTAGCCTCCAAAGCGTTCTGCCTCCAAGCTCTGGAGATTTTCAAGTCCATCCAAGAAGTCCCGCTCTTTTCCAAAAATTGGAATGAAGGAGATTTGATCCACTCGGAGGAACTTAACGAGTGGCCCATACTGCTCGAGAAATTCCTCAGCATCCTCCCAAACAGCGTCATAAACTCTGAGTCAAAAATGAATGATAACATGAAAAATCCTTGTAACTCTGAACAGGCAAGTTGGATGTGTCTGATATTTGGCATGAGTATTACTTGTTAGAAGGTGCATTGATGCCGCAATACAGTTGGGCATGTGCTCATGTGTATGGCTGAGGGGAGGGTCCAGGTCGGTTTTGGGCTGAGTCAAAATAGAATGATAATTTTTGGCCCTACAGCAAACTTCCCATGTGGTCAATCCGAATGACATGGAAACAGCTCCAAACTTTCAGATAGTAATAATTAAGTGTAGAGGATTACATAGATGTCATTTTTGGATTTGTAGGTGGGACATGAGTCGGGCCATACGGCTCCCAATAATACTGCCATTCTCCCATTTAAAACAATGTAAATTAGGCAACTAATTTTGTAAATTTGCCCTCAAATCACGTCACAGGGTTATTTATGTATCTTTAATGTTGGATATTGTAGAGCATTAATCGCTCTACAATTATGTATGCCTTTTATGGATATAGGCTCAACAGATGACCCAGCAATACTGAATCAAGAAACAGTGACGACATTTTCCCATTTACGTAATGCATTTTAAATGGAACGCTATTTTCAGGTTTTTCGTCTGTAATTTTAGGATGACCTGAGCAGCTACAATCCTCGAAGGCATACATAATTGTAGAGCAATTAATGTTCTACAATATCCAACATCAAACTTGTATACTTAACGCTGTGACGTGATTTGAGGGCAATTTAACGAAATAAGCTGCCGAATTTACATTGTTTTAAATGGGAGAATGGCACCTTTTTTGGTAGCCGTATGGCTCGACATGTATGCCACCAACGAATCCAAAAATGACAGCACTGTAATTCACTGTACTTAATTACTACTATCAGTAAGTTTAGAGCTGGTTCCATGTCATTCTGATTACCTACATAGGAAATTTTCTGTAGGGCCAAAAATTATCATTCTATTTTGACTCAGCCCAAAACCGACCTGGACCCTCCCCTCAGCCATACACATGAGCACATGCCCAACTGTATTGCGGCATCAATGCACCTTCTAACAAGTAATACTCATGCCAAATATCAGACACATCCAACTTGTCTGTTCAGAGTTACAAGGATTTTTCATGTTATCATTCATTTTTGACTCAGAGTTTAGAAGGCATCACCGGAAGTGTTGTTCAAGAAGATTCTTGTTGTTGGAATGCCCATCTTCAGAAAAGCTCGGAAACTCTTGTCCTCCTCGTTAATCTCAATCTCTGGAGCCAACTCGGGATGATCTTGAAGATATCCTTGGACAATGGCTTTGGTTGACTTGCAGACCCTTCGAAACCGGAGATCATTCCACTCCAGATAAGGCAGCACACTTTCTTCAATCTGTGATCATAAATTAAAATTGGAAACAAGAATTATCATTCAAATACTACATTATAATCTAATATTCTAAATTCTATAGGCACTAATTACGGAAAAATTAATTGAAACTTAAGTTTCAAAAACAGTTGACGTCACCAGGCTCAAAGAAGTGAACTCACCAATTTTACTGGAATGCTAAAAATATCCATTTTTAATTGAAACTGTCCAATTGGCAAAATTGGCAATCGCAATTTCCAGTAAGCTCTTTTGACCGTCCAGGCACAGGGTACAGAATCAGGATTTATTTATGTCGAGCAAACAAGTCGATAAAAACGTAGCAGTTAATTTAATTAATTAACATCAATTAACCAAGGTTACTAGATAGATAAGTAAAAACTAAATCTTGCAAATCAACCAACTGACCACGATCATCTGATAGAACGGCAATGCAATACCGTTGATTAATGTCAGGTTGAGTTGTACTAGTGGCGTTTTGATAATTCAGCAATGAGGGGTTTGAGTGAAAAGCAATGTTTGCATAGTTACCGACAAGACGGGGAAACTTTAAACATCAGACTTATCAGAAATATTAGACTATCAGACGCTCCATAAGCTGGGATTAATTTTTATTCTAAGCAGTGTCAAGTTCCAAGTGCAATTTGAAGTTTCAAGAACTTTCTTAACTTTCACTGTGTAATTGTCAATTGTTGGCACATTAAAGCTTGTTTTAGCGCACGAGCAGTGATAATTGTTATAAAAATAGAATTCGATCATTTTAAGATTTATTAAAAACTTAATTATTTTTTGTGTCTGAAGGATTCATAGGAAGCCTGATTGATAATTCACATTTAAATACATATACTGGATTTAGGACCAGGCCAGAAATGATGCCAGGGTACTATATGAAAAAAAGTTTAGGTATTTTTCAAAAATCGACTATTTAAAATATGTGCTATTAAGTAACTGCAAAAGGAAAATAAGAAATAATATACATAAAGTAAAAATAAACTATTTTTAAAAATATCAATTTCATGTTTTACATACCAAAATTTTAAAAGAAATATTACCATGCTAAAACAACATATAATTTTAAATTTAAAAAGCAGTCGCCAAAATTACGGGGATTTAGATACATAAAATATCCATCATGCATTAGCTAGTCGACTGATTTAAAACATCTAACCACAATTCATTCAAAATAAATAGTAATAAAGGCCATGTTATAACATACCAGCTAAAAATATTAAAAAAACAAGTTACCAAGTTAACGAAAATTAACCAAACTTGCGCAAATAAATTAAAATTGCGTGTAAAAATCTTGGCACGAATCTTGTTTACTGTTGCAAATGATGCTACTGTGTTAACAATGACAAGCTTAATATTTTTGGGTATACTTATTGCATCATGCGCTGGATATGCCACATTTAAAGTTTACGGTCAAATACATCTGCTAATATATTGGTTATTACGTTTCCTTATGATAATGGGTTTTGCGGTAGCATTATTACAAAATTTTGTGTCAGAAAGACCACATGCAAATGGATTGAAATTTAAACATTTATGGTACAGACATGTAGGCTGGGACAAAACTGCTAGGAGGATAATTTTGGCATCGCCAATAATTGGGTTCCAGTTAGGACCTTATGGTATAGCGACTGCAAAAACTGGTTTGAATATTTATGATGACATTATTCAGAACACAGTTGACCTGCTACTTGTATTTTAAGTGAGTTAGCAGTTATAATTTAATTTCTTTCAGACCTTTTCCTAAAACCTATTTGCCTGATAAGTAGTGAAATATCTTAATACAAAAATATCTGTACTGCTACTTTATGTAGTTATTCTGCACAATTTGTACATAAAAACGAAGGATATATTTTTTATAAATATTTAGTTGATTGTTGTTGTTTCAAAACCATTTTAAAAATTTTCCATTTTCTTACATTTTTTCATATTTGCTCATGTTAATATTTCCATATACAGTACAAAAACTAAACTACTTTGTTGAAGATTTAATCACATTCACTTCCATTCATCAACTCCCATCCCATCCTACCATTCACCCAATCACCAGATAAACTGGAGTTTGTAAGAAGTGTGTAGTGAGTTCTCCCATGCCGAAGATAGATTCCTTTTGTAAATTTCATGGATATGTTCACAGTTCGTGCAGGTAGCGAACGGCGAACGGGTGATGGGATTCGATTGCTAGATGATCGTGTAATCGTGTGCCCTGTATTTGCGATCAAAAAGACTGGATCTTTTTAGTTCCTCCGAGTTTGTTGCATGCAAATTTGAAATCGTACATTTGACGTTTGCCAGCAGCGCTAGAAAATCACTCGCCAGTGAATATTCAACTATTTGACTTTTGTCTTGACTTGATCGACGGTTTTTCAACGTTGGGATATTGTTTGGTGCGCTGTGTTGTGACTTTGTGAGCAGTTGGCAGTGAAGGAGTTTTGGAAGGATACGCGGTTTTCGAGCATTGCTAAGTTTTGCGAAGGTCAGTTGTCAGTTGTTTTTCATCTAAATCAAATATATTTTCCTATGGTATGGTTATCTCTGTCAGTCGAGTCATCAGTGAAACTTGTGGGTATTCATTGTGATTGTTATTAATTTTGAAATTTATGAGATTAGTGGTAGTTTTTTTGTGATGATGTTTAATTGTTGCAATTGGGTCCACAACGTGTTTGTTATGCTTTCATTTATCTATTTTTTGTTCTTTTTATTCTGTTTTAGGCGACAGTGTGGTGGCCGGACTAACTAGAGAGCGGAGAAGTCAATTTACGATCAATAAAGGACTATCAACAGTGAATGAAGGCCAAAGGTAAACTAGTCGCTGTTCGAAATGTTATAAATTGTAGCGCACAGTCAATTGTGTATCAATTATGGCAATTAATTGCGTTTCTTGACGCTTTTGGATTTTAATGAAATCCTTAAAATCTGTTTTGTCATTGTTTTATTGACAGTTACCCCAACCAAGCTCGTCTGCACGATGGATTCAACCGGAAATGCTAAACAACCATTGTCACGAGGGAAAAAAAGAACAGCTGAGGAGGAGGCGACGAGGAAACTGGGCAAGGTGCGGATGGCGAAACGGAGGCAGATTGCTTTTCGACCTCGATTAATTCCAAGTGCTAATGACTCGGGGCACAAGAGCGTTTTGATTGGACCACTTGACATTATTACGGATCCCAACATTCCTAAAATTCAGATTCCTCGGGAGACAGAAGAAAAGCCGGAAACGAAGGAGGAGGAAACAACCGGCGAAGAAGATCAGGAGACTCAACGTTCGTTGGCAACTGGTTCGCAAAACCAACCTTTCAGGAAGGACTTGACCATAATCGTGAAGGAGGCAATGGAAACGGAGCCACCAGCCACAGTGGAGTGCAAACGGTGTCAGAATTTAGAAAAAGAGTTGGATGAGCAGAAGACGAGGAACCTGAAAACAGAACAGCGTGTTGAAGAGTTATCAAAAAGCTTAGCGGAGAAGAGCTCAACTTCAAAAACTGAAGATGAGAAGAGCTGCGACATCGACCAAGTTGAGAACAGTGACATGGACAACGGTAGTCCAATCATTTCTGCGATTTTAAATGGAAAGTCAGTCAAGGAGATTCAAAATCTTATGAAGATGAACCAAGACTGGAAGCAAAAGGACGGCAAGGGTAACTCTGTTCTCCATCTGGCAGCAAGAACTGGAAACACTGAACTTGTCAAGTTGTTCGTTTCTCTTGGAGCGGAAGTAAATGCAAGGAATTCAACTGGATCAACGCCACTCATGGAAGCTGCGAAATCGACGGAGAATTTTTCAGAAATTGTAGACCTTCTTGTTGCCAAAGGAGCAGACTTAATGGCGACTAATAAGTCTGGCGAGAATGCGCTCTGTATCGCGCTGACATTACGGAAAACTGCTAAAGAAATCCAGAAACTTAGTTTTAGCAAAGATAATCGTTACAAGGTTGCTTTCGAGGACACAGCCGACCATGACGGAAATACTCTTTTGCACAAGGCAGTGGAGGCGGGAAATCTTGACTTATTGATCTACTTTTTGTCACTGAAGCCAAATGTCAACTTGAAAAATGGAAAGGGAATGACTCCAGTCATGAGTGCAGTTCTTTCCAAACAAAACTTCTCGTCAGTTGTCGATCTTCTGCTGATCAGCGGAGCCAATATCAATGCAGTTGACACAATCGTGTTTGCGATCGAAACCAAGACGTCGGTGAATGTTATCAAAAAACTTGTGGATGTTGGTGCCCACTGGAATAAAGATACAATTCTATTTTCGTCTCGTGAACATGGTTATGTTGACGCAATTAAGTATTTTATTAGGATTGGTGCCAACGTCAATGCCAAGAAGAAGGTGGGTACCGAGGAATGGACCATCACAATGGAAGCTGCATGCTTGAACATGAAAGAAGTCGTGGACATTTTGATAGAAAATGGAGCAGAGCCTTTGCGAGGAGAGCGTTTGTCGAGTTCCGCAGTTATACAAATGGTGAGATCGTTTAAAGTAGATGCCGTGTCCTTTCCAGACCTGTACGAATATGGAGTCACCTGGGACGATTCGATTTTTCATCTCACCGTGACGCTTGGGAAGTTGGGGTTGCTTCGTTTTTTTGTGTCAAAAGGAGCCAATGTTAATGCAAAGTTTTTAAATGGAGATACTCCAATTTTACTAGCGGCAGCGGCAACTAAGAAGAATATTCTGGAGATCATGGATTTTCTGGTCTCAAATGGAGCAAATGTGAATGAAGTGGACAAAAATGGACTTGGCATCCTTCATCGTGCCGCTGAATGTTCTTCAAGGACTTCTGAAACGACTTTGGCAGTGCTTAAGAAACTCACCGGCCTCGGTGCCACCTGGGGCACTGGAGTGGTTGGGAACGGCCAGATGAAGGAGTCCATCCTGCATGCTGCAGTTTGTGGAGGGCATTCCAGTGTAGTGCAATACATCATCTCAAAAGGCGTTGACGTTGACTGCAAAGATTCTAACGGTAACACGCCATTTCTTCTTGCTGTCAAGGATACCGTTAAAGATATGCCAGAAATATTGCAAGCGCTAGTAAAAGGCGGCGCAGATCCGAACGCCAGAGATAATTCTGGGAACACTGCGCTGCTGCTTGGAGTAGGTAAATCTGAGTGGGGAGCTAGGCGGTTGACTGTGGATCAGGTGAAGTTGCTGATTGAGGTGGGCTGTGACTGGAGGCTTCCAAATAAGGAGGGAGTAAATGCCATCGGCAAGCTGGATGATGGGAGGTATGAACTCTTGAAATATTTGAAAAATCTTGGCTAGTGAATAATATGCTGTAATATCAATTCCGTGTTGTGTGGCTGCGGCTCAATAAAATATGTACTTGTTTTTTAATATTAATATTTTTTATTCAATCATGTCGCTTGATCAAAATTGGATTCCCCTGCGTTGAAACTGCATCAATTTTTAAAAAATTATAATGAATAACATTTTATAAAAAATCATATAACATCAATTATGTTAATCCTAATTACTTTTATCCTGCCCTGTTTACAAATACATAATGCTGTTTAACAACCTTTCAATCACATGTATAATCAAACTAGCGCAGCGATATGATAAACGATACAAAATTCATTGACTAGAATCTAATAAAGTATTTGAATTTGAATAAAACTTGAAGAAAAATATTTTTTCTAAATAACCGTCAA
>JAQIXW010004328.1:0-11772 GCA_034700685.1 Willowsia buskii
TTTTCATGCTATTTGTTGATCAATATCACTTTCGTATCACTGCAAGCGTCGTCTTTATCCGTTTTACATCGTTTATTTGGTTTTGGTTTGTGCTGGTGGGAGCCATTTTCCCACCTTACTTAGCTTGGCCGTGGCCAAGATGAATAGACGGATAATTGATAATGTCGATTTTTTCTGGTATCATGACATCACATTAATTTTCACCTGTGACATCTCCTCAACTGTTTTGATGATCTTGGTCAAGATCTTATGGCGTTTCACTCTGGTCAGCTTGACTTGCTTTGCTTCATGCTTCTGATTCGTGTCTTGAGATATCACGTCCAATGTTCCACTTTAGAATACATTTTGCGTAATCCCATTGAATAGGTATTGCTGGGTGCATATAGGGCTTTAAATTTCTGGTCATTCTGAATCTGCTAAGGTGTATGGAGGTTTGTAATAGCAATAATAACATGTAATGGCACCATAAATTCTCAGCTTCCCATTTACGATCCCCCTCATTTCTCCACTTTAATAGTATTACCTGCTGATGGGAATAGAAATAAATGCGAAGATATGAATACTACATCCAACACACGTTATTTCGACAGTACATAGCAAGCGTACTAATAATATTATAGGTCGTGATTAACGAGCCACTTTATACTCCATCATCACCACCAGAATGGAATTCTGTCTTCTCGTAGCAAGTGCATACAAATGTGATCATGAGTGTCATAAAATGTTCGAAAACGTCTGTTTGTATAATAATATAGTATGATCATTACGTAGAAAAAGTAATGTGAGCTTGAAGAAATGATAGAAGAATTTACTGTCTCAATTTTAAATTGAAGATGAAAGGCACTCTCTCGGAGAAAGAGGGTCAAAAGCAGAGAAAAAATTGTGAAGCAATGAATCTAACTTTTCTCCACTGACATGAGAGACAAAAACATTTTAAATCCATTCTAACAAATATATAAAATATGTTTATGGCAGCAAATGTAAATCTCAACTTAAAATTACGTGTATCATCCGTCTTCTCGTTACATCTACAATGTCTATCCTTTCCAACTTTTCCTAATATTTTTATTACAGATTAAAATGCTATCAAGTCATCATCAAACACGAAAAAGACGGATGAAGGGGCTTGGATGATCATGATGTTGATGGCGATGATGAATCATGATGCTGTGGACTGAAGTGATGGATAATACATATTTCTCTTGACGAGAGGAAAAGAAGAAGAAAAAAAACATTATCTGATGTGAAAAAGTGTGATGTTGTTTAAAGCTTTGAAAAACTTGATATGCATAATACTTTGATACATGTAATAAAATGAGATAGGAATAAGTGAACATTTTGATTTTATCACTTTTGACCTCTCTTCTATGAACAAACTATAAGGACAAACAAATTCAATCAAGGTTTTTGAATAAAAGAGGAAAATGTTTCTTCTTTACATATTTTCACGTGTCAAATAGGACAACGTCACATGGGTGAGATGGGAAAGAAAGGAGAAAATAATTGATTTGAGAGAAATGCTTCGAAGGACAGTGTTTGGTCTTCTTGGTGGTGGGTTTTTTAGAATGATTAGAATGAAATGACACACGAATAAGTGGGTTCACTGTGAATCCAATAAATTTCAGTTTTATAGAAGATGAGGAGATGAAACTGTTGGTCAGAGTGTGAGAGACATAAAAACCTGGAGTTTTTACGGCATGGCATCAAATGAATTTTTTATTGATTGATGAAAAATATTATTGCTTTATGCCAATTCTCATCTACATAATGGAAGATTGAGAAGAAAAGATTGTCTTTGTCATTTTCTGTAGTCAATCTTGTGCTGGGTTCATTTTGCAACAGTTCAATAAATATTGTGTTTTGTGTAATCGTGAATTTCGGGCAAGAAAATCGGATTTTTCATTCTCCAATAAACAGCTACATAAAATGTTTAATCCATATTATTCACAAACTGTATATTTTTCACAATTGACTTGATAATCAGTTCGAAACAAGAATAAAATTTAGTAAGCATAAAACAGCAGTTTGCAAAAGGCGGTCGTAAAGTTCATAAAAAGTTATTGGGAGAAAATGTAAAATACGTTTAAATATAATAATGATTCTTCAAGAAACGGAGGAAGATACGTTAGGGCGTAGTATATGTAGGCCCAACATCGAATTGCATCTATTATTAAGGTAGTTTGCGTATTTTCGAATTCTAATCTAAAAAAGCTGCTGATGGACAATGGAGTGGAAAATGGACCTATGGGTACATATACATCTTCTAAAAATGATGATTAGATTTTTTTCTGTAAAAATTTGAATATATATTTTTCTTGATGATGAGCAGGATAGATTTTAATAGTTTCCTGAATGACCATCTTTATGTGCTGGGTACACTGAAGAGAGGAAGACAGGAGGATGATGGCTATCAACATCAACACTCAAAGTATCGTTGCCGTCGTCGTCAGTCACCTTCTCCGCCAAGTCGATATCAGTCTGATAAAAAAGGCTATCAGGGAAAAAATATTAAAATAAGCTACTATCTTCCCTTTTGATATGCATGTTTTCATTGTGAAAAATGCACTTTGACTACCACTTTTCTAGATTCGCCGTAGCACGTATAGTCATACAAAGTGGTCAAGTCAGGTATTGTAATATAGGTATGTAGTGTTATGATCAGTTTCTTCAAAATGCACTTCTTGTGATAGACACGCAGTAAATAAGGTTTCATGGTGGAATGAGGATGTTGCTCGTCGGGTTTTAGGCTACTACTCTGAACTGACTTGATAACAATGGTCGGCAAATCAGCTAAAATCAAAAGAGCCAATAAAACGCATCAAATTAAATGAATAAACTGTCCATTATGCAAGTAGTGGGAGTGTGAATGAGAAACAAATTATTTTATTTTCTAGGTAAAACCGAAGGCTATTACGCTTTATTACCTGATTTAAAAATTAATTTTGTTTATAGCTTTTTGAAGCAACTACACACAGTTGTGCAATTGGTAGTATTTGCAGACGTACTTATAATGTTTTGAAACAATTTTTACAAAAAGAAATTGAACGAGAGACATTATTTTGAAAATTGAATGGTTAAATGTAAACTTTTTTTAAGCGACAGACGTTTTATACTGTAAACCTAACTCAACTTTCTAACGTTTTGTGTGGATAAACATTAACCGAAAAAAATTCGGAATCAAAGGGTTCATTAATGGCACCGCTGATCTCACAGCCATTAAAATATGATATGTGGGCTCTCTTCACAATCTTTGCATAATATATAAGCATACATAACACCGTAAGTCCAGAGGTCTCCAGCTGGTAGCCGGCATTTTCATCATAATTGTTGCAGTCCATACATATATTTAATATGCACACAACATAAAAAACCGTTCATGAAGAAATAAGAAACTTGGGTAAAAAAAGGAGCAACTATCGTCATTATAACCTTTACCCATCCTTTCGCTGTACCATCACTTTTTACCTTTGAGGTTAATACGCACATTTTCCTCACTAATCATACCTCTATCAAACGCGATTTCCACTAAAAGTTTAAAAGCAAACAAACTAAAGTAAAATGTGGCCATATCTTCCTCTCTTTCTTGTAATTGTAATAATAATAATAACGATGATAAGATGCTCGTATTTCAAAAATGTATATTATGTTTCATCATGACATCATATACTCCTGCTGCTGCTGTTCATAATTATTAATGGCTCATTTTTTACTCCGATGGTATGTGTATTTTTGCTGTAGTGGTGCTAGCCATTTGCACTGCCTTTTTCTTGTTCATCCAATGAAGATGATATTCGGATGATTTGGTAATGAAGAAGAAAAAAAAATGGAATGATGCTCCTCTTTTTCTTCCTTTGGTCCTTTTGGCTTGTCGTACCTCCATGTAAATTTTCTCGGTCATAAAATACATACAGCGCCTTTCTTCTTCTGTTCAAACAAAAAATTTATTGATGTTTCGCATGAAAATTACATTTTCTACAAATTTTACCTCATATTTTTTACCCCTTTGCTTTATTACATTCTCATGCATGGCACTATTGCATAAAAAATGAAAGACTACTGCTACACACACCATGCTAGAAAATTATACTTCATCTTATCCGGAATCAAATCCTTTTTATCTTACAAGTGTCGTTTTGCCCCAGAAAGAAAAGAACAACGATGCTTTCTTTGATAAGCTTTCCAAATGGTGAACTATGGAATAAGGGTGAATGGACATTATATATGCACAACTTTATTCTTATTTCACTCACGTGACGCGTCACTCCTGTTGCCGGACTCTTCGTATGGTCGTGATATACCACTTAATCTTATGGTTAAAAATATATAGAGATGTTTGACTGCAGAAAAGTAATAGGCTCTTCTCTCACCAGTTGGTATTTTCAAGCAGTAGCCATCATAATTTAATGAAAAAAGTCAATATTTTATTCTTATTTTTAAGCAACTCACAGTAGTGGTCAGCTTATAGGAACTAGAAGTAAGCTGCCCAAAAAAATCAGAACTTTATCTAAAAAGGACGTGGGAGATGCATAGTATGCATTGATTAGAATAAAATGTTTGTGATGATGATAATGACGAGGACGATGATAATCAAGATTATGGGAATAAATGAGGATGGATGATAGATCCTCATCATCCGCAGTTACAGTATAGGCTTTTCTTCTATTTTATTCAAAGGAGCAGAAGTAGTTGCGGTGATTATCATCCTAATCATAATAATGTTATCTTCTATAAGCTGCACTGAAGATGGATGGATTGGGCTCCTCAGAAACTTCAGTGATCATAGTTGCAGTGCAATTGCAAAGGTCTGTTGAGATTACGGTGGTGGTTGTGGTGGCAGTGCAGAAGAGAGTAGAAGTCAGAGCAATAAAAGATTAGCCTCCTGCGGAAAATGCCGACACAGAGATTTCATCGTGAGCATTATTATTCCCGTAATGAAACCATTAACATTCACTTCGCGAAAACCTTTATAGGTCTCTCAGTAATTATTTAGCTTCACTGCATTCATGATCACCACCATCCATTATACTTCTCTCTCTTCTCTCTGTCCAACATATCATCTACATACATAAGACGCTGTTGCTGCTGCTCCTGCACCATTTTGAAATATCTATACACTTACCTGACTCACAATTTCTTTCTTATTATTTCTCTACTGCAGACCACGGTGGATGCAATTTATGAACTTGTCTCAGAAAAAGGGAGAGAGAGAGAGAGAAGAGTCCGCCACAGAAATTTTTGTCTAGAGGAATGCCTCTATTCATTTCATGATAACATTTACATACTCTGTACATGCCTCACTCACATTATCAACGTCATGATAAGAAGCATAGCATACTACTAACTATGTATCATGATCATTTTATTGTTTCTCATTTTCAAAATTTGGTATTGTCTCATCATCTCCTTTAAGTTGCTGCTGCTGGTAGGTATGCCTCCATATATTGTGCACACTATGTTTTTTAATGAACCTTATTGCTTTTCTTATTCTTAGGCTTCTTTCGACTACTGTGCTCGTAATTTATTGGGAAAATTATTTTTAGGAATTTTTAATTCATTCATGCATGTTATGAGAAGGAGAACAAGCATTGGTGATGATAGTAAATACAGGTATGCTGGTGGCTTTCTTGTTGCCGCAATACAGTATTCACTTTAAAAAATGATCATAACAATACAGCAAAATTTATCTGTTGATGGTGGTGGTGGCGGAAAACATCGGAAAGTTAAAAAGTTCTTTTGTTTAAAAAATAATAATGATTGCATGCTCAATTTCAATTTCTTCTTAAAATACAGATTCCTTTCATGTCGTGTACTGTTTGAAGACAACTTTTTGTAAAGCACATTGTTTGTGTCTGAATCACTGTAAAAAAATAATTTAAAGGGTCAACAGGCAGTAGTATTGTCGGTGGTGGGTTATCACCTACAACAATGCATAGAGAGGGTGAGGTAGATTGACAAAACAAGATGGAGACATGTGGACAACGAAAAACAAGTCGTATCCAAACATTTTTGGTTTATTGCAGAAAATAAATATGGCACTTTTTTTGTCCGAGGAGTAGACGCGACGCGACCAAAAGTTTCATAATCGCAAAAAAATGTAACTTTAAAATATATTATTTGCATACTATTTTGACCCAAAAAACCTACAAAACAAAAGAATTTTATATTTCGGAAATGATTTTACTGTGAATTACTTTGCACGCATAAGATACATAGAGAGCCTGATAATTATGCCAAGAGGAGGAGAGCGCAACAGGATGAGAAATGGCACAGACAGATAATAAAATGTCAGACAAGTATTTTTCTACTTTTAAAAAAATTGAAATAAATTTTTTTAGCTAGAAGAAAATTTACACAATATTTTCCTTCCTTCCTTGAAAAATATAGATATTAGTAATGGTTTAATAAGTGCTTGCTCCTTTTCCAACGGGCAAAATTAAGCCTAAAGTGATGATACAGAAAATGGTCATTGGAATAATTAAGAAAACGGTACGTTCTAGATACGTAGGTATAACCTCGAAAGTCA
This sequence comes from Willowsia buskii, assembly GCA_034700685.1. Classification (NCBI taxonomy): domain Eukaryota; kingdom Metazoa; phylum Arthropoda; class Collembola; order Entomobryomorpha; family Entomobryidae; genus Willowsia; species Willowsia buskii. The sequence continues at coordinate 6,524 of JAQIXW010004328.1, forward strand.
CAATAAGTTATAGAACCCTTCTCTGTTTTCAGGAGAAAAAGATCACAGTGGTAACCATTAAAAGTGGCGGAAAGGTACCTAGATAATACGCTGAAGAGGTGAAAATGAGCAGTAGTGGCTATAACTCGAAAAGCAGATGGTGAGAGTACAGAATCTTATGACGCAGCTTTTGTGATTTGTGACTCATTATCACCATTGTCAAATTGACCAGAGATGAGATTCCTGTGGTTATTTTCCTATTTGCCAATGGAATGGAATTTTTTGAAAGCCTTCAGTAAAAAATGCTTTGCAAGGGTTTGCGTGTTTATGACTTATTTTGACTGAGAATAAGAAAGGGTACAACCATAAAATATATCGGAAAGTGTGTCTACCTTGTTTTTTCTCTTCTGCCGTAAATTTGATGCTACAGATGGGCAATAGGCGATTGAGCCTAAGAGAGAAATTATAAGGAGGACACCATTCATCTATTCATATTTATTTTGCTGCCTCAGAAGTTTATTTATTTACTCATATTTAAGGTGGGGACACAATACTAGAGATCTCTGATGAGTTATTTTATGATTGTGATGTGAGTTTTATTGCAGGTTAACATGAACAATAATGAAATATCATTGTCATATTCAAGTATGGATCAACAAATCTCAGGACTTTTGTCAAAGTTGCGAATATGACAGTAGTAGCGTTAGGGCGTTTAACGATAAAATTAATTAAAATAAAAGAATATCAGTAGTTAGTTCCAAACATATTTCCATATTTTTATACAAGTAATAACACTACACAATTATTTTTAATTCTCAAGATACAACTTTTATTAGTGCGTAGTTGGGTCGTTGTCTATTAATTTATATCCATTAAACATGTTTACAGTCCTTTTCCAAACATTATTAGCATATTATGTTCCCATTGTTAGCAAGTTAATAAGGTTGATGATGATAATAATAGCACAGTATCCTATCAGCTCATTGCACCATCTTCTAAACAATTTATGTAGCGATGACTGTTCTTGTCTACATAAGAGCCAGTCAACCAAACACTATCAAATATCAAAAGAACATGGCCCAGAGTACATACATGTAACCGTCACAAGAAAGTGGATGAGCATTTAAAAATTATTGTTAGTTAAAAAACACAAAAAATCCCGCAACATGACTTAATTAGATTACACAAAAAGCAAAATATAATGCGTTTCAAAACTTGTTTTCTCTTCTCGCTCATCATTTTACACTCATCCATGCGTAGACTCTAATATGGTTAAGTGTATGAAGCTGACTTATGAGATTGTGTACAGAGTACATGACGGGAATGGGGAGGACGACTAGTTATTATTATTATCATAGTTATTGTTATTATGATTACTATTAGTGTGTATGTTCTCCCATTACATGCACTCTTAAATCATCACAAAACTTGGTGATGATCACCTTCATCATCGTCATCATGTTACTCCTTATGAGCAACTTTATCCGTCGAACATGTAAGTAGCATACTGGCTTTCTTTCCATTTCTCCATACTCTCCTATCTTTTCACAGATCTAGATTTTTGCTTGTTTTGCGCATGCAAACCACATAAATAAGAGCCCAGTGGACTTTATATAAATACAGTTTTCATAACAAACTGTAGTTATTTTACTTTGTTCTATGATGCTACTCGCATTATTTATACACAGGAGAGACAGGAAGAAACAAAGCCATGGAGCCATAAAGTTATTATAGTCGTTGCAAAAAGAAGAATAGAGCTGCAATTATGAAATGATTTTTAAATTGGATTTATTATGATTTGAACTTGGAAGACAAAAACCGAAAAATTACTATATGAATTTATTTGGTCTAGAGCACTGGCCCTTGATTTGATGCTTTTGTAACTTGTGATAGTGATTTAGATTTGAAACACAAAATTCCATGTAGTCATTACAATGTTTAATGTATCTCTATCTCAATCTTATCTTGAAAACATAAACGGCAGAGTTCTATAATTACCCATACCAAGCAGAAATTAATGAATGACCATTTATGATAAGTTGTGTTGTGTTTATTTTTATATGCAAGCGAGATGCATATAATGTACAAGTAAACCGGCTAAATACATACCTATGCCTGAATTCTTGAATATGCAACGAAGCTTCAATGCATATTATGCTAATGTCAAATGTTAGGAATATGATTTCAGATTTGTATGCATCCGGTTTATATAAAAGAAAAACTTAACATGCACACCGGAATATGACTAGCATACTAATGAAATCAAGTACTTTGATACGTTGACCACCAGGTATTCCAGAAAACATAATATTTTTCACAATTTTTATTGCTGTAAATTTACAAAACATTGATTTAGTAATGGTTGTCCAATGATTGTTGTACATGGCATTGTTTTCTTAATGAATTTGCATACATTCTGCACAGTAGACACTTATGGTATTTGATGGTTTTTTATCATCTACCATGCGTACAATTAAAGTGTATATTAATTACAATCAAATCAAACACATTGCACTGTCAGTAATGACGTTGTAATAACAGCTTTGAATGTACATCGGCGATAGTAATACTGCGCGTGAGAATGAAGTAATGAGATTGTCAAGAAAGTGAAAGAGAATTTCAGCTGCAACATGGAAGCAAGAACAAACTGTCCATCATCATCACTCCTTAACTCACTAGCATCTCATTTCTTTTTCTCCGCTTCAGAGATTTACCATCCTGCACAGACTTACTTAAAAAGTAAATTCAGATAAATGGTATTTTTTAACATAGATGGTCGAAGTTGTTACTTTTCAAAGATTTAAACAGTTTTGGAGTATGCTATCCTTTAAGCATATAATGTGTGATCGATATAGGGATTGTTCTACAACGAATACAGGAATGGAGAACATTATTCCAATTCCAAACAGATAAAAGACTCCAGTTAGGTGAATGATTCCGAGTGCCACTTTATCCGGTGGAGTATAATCGTTTATCTGTTGATTTGTTTCCTTTTCCCATTGCTTCCTTTGCAGTGTCACATAATCATGATCCATTCGTCTCCACTTGCTTATCATTCCGGTATCCATTGCCCAAATGAGAAATCTATCAAAGTTTTTCTTTAGAATACTCCCCCTCTCTAGCACCATTCCAGCAGTTGTGAAAGATGATGAAGCTGGAGATTTCACTACTGGTGCATGACCGTACTTATCGGTGAGATTCTTATGGTAGGCGTAGTCCGCAATGGAGTCCCATGAAATACATGCAAACTTACTGTTAATTGTGCGTTTAAAGCATCTTACATCTGACTCCTCCAATTCCATTCGTTTAAAGATAGAAACATAAGTTGGATTCTTGGAGGACTTCAAAATTTGGTATGCTGCACCTTTAATGTACTGCAGACCAAAGGTGTATTTGGATGATGACAATTCTTCGAATGTTTCAGGGAGACGCTCTAAAGTAGGGAATGCCAACAAAGCTGTCAATTTTGATCGATATGCGGTTCCCATAAGAAGTCCAAAAAGTAGCCAAATCACAATTACGAGACGTACTGAATGTGATGGATGTTTTTCAGGAATTTTCACTCCTTCTTCGGTTACAACTGATAGCATATAGTGAGCAATTTTTTCAAATGATATCGTTTGACCAGAGACATAAAGCACAATTTTGAGAAATATAAATGTCACAGCGCTGCTTAGAGCAATAAGTTGCCAGACAAGTGTAGTGAAAGGCCAGTATATAGTTTTCCATGTGTGATGCTCGAGAGGCTTTCCAGTGGTAAAGGTCAGCCATTCATAAGAAATAGGGAAGGTGCAGTCTACAACCATGTATCGTTGTAACGTGGTTGCGGTAACGTGACCAATATCTGCTCTGCGGTAAAGCACGTCTCCAACTGTGCCCACCCAAATGGTTTTGTTCATCTTCGACCCAGTTCCACCGCCGGTGCTTGGGACAAATTCAGATGTGAAGTTATATCGAAACATGAGCTGATCTAAAACGATAGAATAGATTCCTCTTTTTGGAACCCATCTTCTTCCCACCATGTACATTTCATTCAGCCATCGCGTTGAAGTTGGTGTACTCACTTTAAACTTTCTTCCTTGAAAATTTTCCGTTCGATCGGGGATTAATGATGAGTGAAAGGTAAAGGTCTCCCAGATATTATCTGTTCTCCCTTGGCACCAATGACAGATATATCTGATAACAAGTTGTTCCCCCGTTTCCTCCCCCGTAAATTTTGGGCTCAGAGCGAGAGCAAATTTAAATCGCTGCCCAAAAGCTTTAGACAATAACATGGAGTCTACGACCTTTTCGCTATGACTAAAAAACAAAAACTGATCTTGATCTGTTTTCACAATCCCCCGAGACTGCTGAAGGAGCTCATACCATTCTGATAATTGATAAAGCGATGATTCGTTGAAAATGGAAATGAGACCAAGTGTGCAAGACGATCGAGATTTTGCGACGTCAGTGAGTTGAGCAAATGTGTTGGCAGAAGAAAAATTACTGTTTGAGATTTCAAGAAGAACATAATATCCCGATCTGCAGACACTTGAACGGAATATTAAAGGGTTTAATGTAGTAGGGAATATCACGTCAACAAGAATTAAACAGGTGCATGTGTTTATTTGGTTAATTGAGAAAATTCTACCTATAATGTCCAATATTTGTTCATTTAACAGATTTTCTCTTTCTCCCATATCTTTATTACCTTCACTTTGTACGGAAACGACATGTAAACCAACAATAACAACAATGAGAGATAGTAAGGATTTAACTTCCATTGGGAAAACAATTGTTCATGTAATTTGCCCGAATAACATGATGATGATAAGTATTGTCTTTCTTTATAAATTTCGCTTGTAATTGTGAGTCTTTATGAAGAACAAAAACACAAAGTTTGTGAAACGCAGTATGTGTTTAGTTTAAATAAGAATATCTGGGATATTGGTATTTGCGTGTTGCGTGAATTACGTTTCAGGTAAGCTATGGTGAAGCAATCCATGTTAGGCAACACTACTTTGCATATATACAACATCAATAAGCAGCAAGGGAAAAGCAAATCGTTTAGTTAGTTGGATAAAATGGACTTTTAAAAATATGCCAATTACCGTGAAAAGAAAGAGACTATAGAGCTGTGTCACAAGTAGCTTGACATTTTGACGTACGACTTACAACGTCGAGGCTTTTCCCTATTCCAGGAATAGGAGTAAATTATATACCTAATTTTTATTGAATTAGAGGAACAGAAAACAATTAGGAAAATTAATAACATTGGAAGCTTTAGGGGC
>JAQIXW010004329.1:0-11770 GCA_034700685.1 Willowsia buskii
ACCCACTTTTTCCAAAATGCTACTTCCATAATATTCCGTTCATACCGTAACTTCCTAGTTATATCGTCAACAGACATGGTCAACTCCATCATTGCTTGAGTTAAAAGTTCAAACGCATGGGTTGTACTCATCGCCAAAAGAATATAAGAGCAACAAGAGGTTGACGCGTAAAATCCAGTGAAAGCGTAAACACTTGCAGCTATCAAGTTTCTAAGCAGAGAAACGTGTACAAGATATTCAAGAATCTGATTTACAGGATTGTTGGGGAAAGCAATTGGGAAAAAGGCGAGAATAAAAGGAAACAGAAAGAAACCGATGGCGATATAATAGCAGAATATTTCTGGTATGTCAGGTAAACGATGTGAAGTTGGCAAACCTGAAATATATTTTTGCATGTCAATATCGACTTGGATGCTTTTAAAAACTGTGGATATGCTATTTAGACAATTATGTTTTCCTTACCGATATTTTTTGTTCCAACAAGCCGGAATACTGAAGAAACCATATTCGTAACACCGACAGGATCCCTTTCGAATGTGAAGCAGGTAACCATTTGTTGAATACAGAGAGTTATGAGGAATCCATGCCCGATAAATATTTTTGGGTTAATTTTTGACGCTGATTCTGCAACCTGAAAAACTCGGACTTCAGAGAAAACAGAGTGTAAGAAGCAGATTACAACGAAGACATTAACAATTTCCCAAAGTGGCATTTTAAACCGATTTTTTAGTTTAGGATTCGGTATTAACATGTCAGTTTTGGAGTCGTAATAAAATGGCATGTCATATTTGAAAAGGTTTTGGTACAGGATTTGTACATTTATGTAGCCAACTCCAAAACTCATGTTGGATTGTAAAATGTGCGGAGAGAATTTTTATAAAAAATTTATTTAGAGAGCTTTTACAAAATCGAAAATATTCGCCAATGGTTAGTAGGAGTCCTGAGACAAATGACTTGCATAAGACGTTGCAGTGTGTTTCAGGTAAAATTTATTGATTCAAAAGTTCTAAACAACAAACATTCACTGGTAATGAAAATAGTGTAGTCAGTGTATTTTAGCACAAATCCTTCAAAAGAATGGGTGCAGTTCGTTAGCGTATAAGTTGACTACTTAAGTTTAAAACTAATTGACTAAAACAGTATTGGTTTCTAAATACTGTCTCCTACCAAATAAGTAGTAATAATTATTGAGACTGTAATCGCTGCAAAATATTAATAACTGTCATTAGTATTCTAAAGGTAACTTTGCAGTATACAATTTTTAGACGACTTCTAGTTTTTATTAACATGGTTTTATTGCAACAATAGCCTGCAAAATTACAAATAATGCTTAGAAAATTCTGCCTCCATCAAAGGAATCATTTCTACTAATATGCTAATATTAAGTTTATAGCTGAAATTTTAAGTTGACTACCATCAAAGGATTACCCACGCAATTTTGCACGAACAAATTTAACGAGAAAATTAACTAAAGTATATATTAATTTGAAAAGGATAGCAAGCAATTCATTGTTCAAAGATTAAAAACAGAAATTACACATATTTACGAAATAATTGACAAATGGATCTACTGCGTTTTATGTAATATGCCATTTTTGTTTTAGTAAATATATTATCTACTTAAAATTATCCATGTCTTCAAACGAAATTAGGTGGTGTTAGCATTTTGGTAGCTAATTACTCATTTTTTATTTAAATTGAGGTATTTATTGACTTCTAGTTTCGTCAAGATTAAAAAATATGCATTGGATTAAAAAGTTATGCGTCAATAAATATATTTTCAATAAACGAATGGTACACTTATAGTAACTCCCCAAGAAAACTGTGACGATATGCATGTGGCGCAGTGCAGCTTGTCGACTCGCAGTAACCTTCTTTTTGTCCAGTATAATAATAACATAATGTATGTTTGCAAATTTTCAAAAGTTCAACATATATGAAAAATAACAGTTATTTATCACAATAGTTTCTTGTCTTCGATTTCAAGGTTGGGTGATATCAGTTTTATTATAAACATAAATGATACCATAGCACATATTATAGTTCTTACATGCAAATAACTAAACGTAACGTTAGTACCCTAGGATCGTAAGGTCACTTGTTTACAAGGCGATCACACAATTAACTGTTTGCTCCATTAAAAAGTTAAAAATATTTAAAGCAGTATCCTTTTCATAAAAGTTTACAGATCCAATTCCTATTCTAATATCCCGCATTGACCTAAACTTATATCTAAATTCCATCACATGATCTCTTCCCAACGTATTGTATGCTCTACGGTCCATTTTACCTTTTAGAGTTGACACTGCCAATTTACTCAATGCATTCAATTTTCCAGGAAAATAGTAGCCAATAACTAAGACGAAATATATATTTACCAGATTGTAAATTATTACTATAAATACAAGCATTGAGGTACTAGCTCGAAGTTTACTGTTAAAAATAGTCGTTCCAAAAATTACCGAAATTGAAACCCCGACTATTTTCAATGGCAATGTTACTTGTTTTTGAAAGCATTCATTGATCAGTACACTATACAACCTTACGTGTTGATACAGAGAAATCGACTTTTTAAACTCATTATAAAGTAGTTCACTTCGAATTGAAAGTCCTTTAATATTTTTTATCAAGTCATTTGCAACAGAATACACTGCAATATAGCTCGAAAACATACCATCATACAAAATAAAAGATCCATATATTCCAAATACAGAAAAATCCCATGTTTCAAAACAAATCATTATGACTTTTACAATAACTAATAATTTCGGGTCAGCATTACCAAATGACTGGTTAACTGTGGTATATATAGGATCAATATTACTAAACGAAGCTAGAATACCATACATAGCTGTCAAAGCAGTCGTAAGGACAGGTATGTTTGCAGTCAGAACTTTTAATGGAATTGAAGTCTGCACTGTGTCAATTAGAAGTAGGGAATTTACCAGATTGCAGAAGATACCAGAGTTTTTAAGATTGTATTTGATAACATAGTATCCCAAATATGATAAAGTGGCCCAGTATGTCAGCATGATTATGTTGTTGCCATCATTTAGAGGCAGGTTTCCTGTTTGAATTTGTCTGGCAAAACAACACATCTGAAGAAATCGCATGGCAATATGAACAAATAGTACAATTTTTATTCCTAGTAGTGTTCTAAGATTGATTCTATGTATTATGATTTCTCTTTCATTGTCGCTTTTCAAGTATGGAGAGACGATCAGCGGGTTGATCTTGAAAAGTAGTATTTGGGCTTGCACCATGGATTTAATGTTCATTTGGCTAAAGATTGTTGCCATATTGTTGTTTTTGTTGAGATTTGTTACAAAGTCTTGTCGTAAAGTGGAAAGCCTGAATATGTATTTCTGCTGCACTTTTTTTAATTGATTTGAGTTATAGTATTTAAATGATTACAAATTGAAATCAAAATACAACGGAGATGTTCCTGAGGAGAATACCAAAAGAATATGAAAGAGAATATTACAAAAATTATGTGTGATTTTCCATTCCAACTTTATTATGTGGAAAAAGCCTAGTTATGCGACTGTATTCATCGTAGTCAGTATATTTCCATGTTGCTGAAAATATTCATTCCTTGGAAGTTCTGGTAAAATTAAATTATTAGGTTTTTAGTTTTTGACAACATTAAAAAGGTGTATCAAATTTTATTTCAACATCAAGTGTAACCTAACAATTTTAAGGAGAATATGAAAAGGACATCATAATATTTGTTGTATTGCACAATTTAATGAAACGGAATGTTGTGAAAAACTAGGCAGTAAACAAAATATATCTCATGCACTCAATAGGGTCTTACGTGTTTTAAATTTACTATTAATTATTGAGTATTATTTCCTTTATACAATAATAGCACATTTGTTTCGTAAGTCATGTGTGATGTATTCACTAATAATACCTATTACGGAAATATATTATTTACAATATGATATAAGATTCTTATTATATAGGAGGAGATCGAATTGTATCACTTATTGTTTGTTCATACAAGTATGAAATCTGCAGAATAATATAAAAGTCGGAGGTAAAGCTAATTAATTTAGAAAATCGTAATGAAATTCGCAGCTTTTAGCATTCATGTTTATCTAATTACTCTTATGCAAATACATTTTCAAATGAGCCATTATTCAATAAATATGGTGACATAAATATGCATGTGAAGTTTTTTGTGTTGTTCAAATCTTAAATTAAATTTAAGCACAGAATCAATACAAATCTTTAGGACCGAAAATTGTTCCCATTTAACTTTATAAATGAAAGCTGGAGTAATATAATATATTTCTTCAAAACATAAGAGGTATGATGTCAGCATTGAGATAGCTATAAGCATATTTTTTTTCAATTAATTATTAAAATTTTAATTTCAATTGGCAATTGTTAAAACATACGGGTCTTAGGCTAAGATGTTTGGAAGATGACCTTAGAAGATGAGCACACAATCAATTGTTTGCTCCATCAAAAAGTTAAGAATATTTAAAGCAGTATTCTTTTCATAAAAGTTTACAGATCCAATTCCTATTCTAATATCCCGCATTGATCTAAACTTATACCTAAATTCCATCACTTGACTTCTTCTCAACTTGTCGTATGCTTTACGGTCTAGTTTACCTTTTAGAGTTGACACTGCCAATTTACTTAATGCATTCAGTTTTCCAGGAAAGTAGTAGCCAATCATCAAAAGGAAATATAAATTTACCAGATTATAACTTGATGTTATAAAGCCGATCGTTGAGGTACTAGCACGGAGTTTGTTGCTATAAATTGTTGCTCCAAATATTACTGTGAATGCAACCGCAACTATTTTAAATGGTAATGTTAACTGTTTCTGGAAACAGTCATTTACCAGAGCACTATATAGCCTTATCTGGTGATACAAAGAAATTGACTTTCTTAACTTATTATAAAGAAGTTCACTTCGCGTTGAAAGTTTCTTAATGTTTTTTATCAGCTCATTTGCAACAGAATACAATGCAATATAGCTAGCAAACATACCATCATACAAAATAAAAACTCCATATAAACCAAATACAGAAAAATCCCACGTTTCAAAACATACCATAACGATTTTTACAATAACTAATATGTCCGGCAAGAATTACCAAATGACTGGTTAATTGTGGTATATACAGGATCAATATTGGTGAACAAAGCTAACATACCATACATTGCTGTCAGAACAAAAGTAAGAATAGGTACATTAGCAGTCAGAAGTTTTAGTGGAATTGATGTCCGAACTGTGTCAATTTGAAATAGTGAATTCAACAGATCGCAGAAGATACCAGCCTTTTTAAAATTGTAGTTGACAAGGATGTATCCCAAATATGATAAGGTGGCCCAGTAGGTCAGCATGATTATGTTGTTGCCATTTAGAGGCATCGTTCCTGTTTGAATTTGCCTGGCGAAGCAGTACATCTGAATAGATCGCATGGCAATATGAACCAGTTCCAAAACTCTTATTCCTAGAAATGTTCTAAGATCAGTTTTAACCTTTATTATCTCTCTTTCATTGTCGCTCTTTAAGTATGGTGTGACAACCAGCGGGGCAATCTTAAAAAGTCGTAGTTGGGCTTGCACTGTTGATTTAATGCTTATTTGGCTAAAGATCATATTTGTTATTTTTGTCATATTTCTGCTATATTATATTTGTTACAAATTTTGGCTTGAAAGAAAAAATATTGAGCCTAAATCTGAATTTTTGCTTTGCCGTCTATAGGTGATAGAGTAAATGCTTACAATACAACGAATACGCTTCTGAGAAGAATGCCAATAGAATGAAATATTATTGAAGTTGTGAAAAAGAAATTCATTGTTAGTATCTATCCAAACCTAGCTATGTGGGGAAAGCCCTAATTATGTGACTGTGTTAATCGTACTCAGTATATTTCCATGTTGTTAGCAAAACACAATTTTTGAAAGTTATGGCAAAATAAATAATAATTACATTTTAATACTTTTGATAACAATAAAAGGGTATTTCCAATCTTATTTCAACATCAGGTTTAACCTGACGAAGGCAAGGTGGGAAAGCAAACATTAAAAATATGCTATAATTATTGAGTTTTGCACCGTATTGTGAGATGAATAATTGTGAAGAACGGCAAAAAGGTTCTCATTGTCATGAAGCTGACCAATCATCACCTTATTTTAAGGTTCGTGAGCTTCTTGGATCGAAAAGGACATACATACATTTCTTATGAGTAGCAGGACACTTGTCCTTGTACATTCACTCTCAGTTGATAGAGAGATAGAGAGATTCCAAAAGATATTCTCATTTGATTTTACAACTGAAAGCTAGAGTAATAAATATAAGTTCCGAAAATTTACGTCCATGTATTTCGATTTTAATCATTTTACACTAATTCATTTTACGTTCAGCTATAATGTAATAAAAATTGAGAAGATATCTTGACTTTGATGATATGAATTGATATCTTAACTTATACATGTATGCAAAAAATTTATTAGAAAATAAGCGTGGTAGTTTGTAGAATAAAACATTTTTAGAAAATCATATAGGTACGTTAATTTCATCCTAAATTTTAACTTCAATTTTTTCTATTTTTGAGCAGTTATAAACGTGCCTAATTCAAAATTAAAAACACATTTGTTGAAAATATTATTTTAACTTCCCATATTTTATGTTCTTAACCTCCTTTAAAGTGCCATAATGCTGGATAAAACGAAAAATGTAATAATTTGATATGAAAAACTAATATTCATTTTTAAACTTTACATAAATGCTTTATTTTATGCTTGGCAGTATTACCAGAAACCGTTCAAAATAGGATTTTACTTTTATATTAAGATTAATTTCGTATGAAATTACTTCTTACGTATCCTAAAAACATTGAATGGCATTTGAAGTCAGGTGAAATTTGAAAAATGAAATAGCTTAAGGAAACTTACTTGAAAGGTCGGCACATAACAAATGGTAACTCGACTAATAGTAAGTAAAAAATATTCAAAGCTATGCTGATCATGAAGTAGTCGGGACAATAACCACTATTTACCTGCCTACCTCTTGAGGAAGTTAACCATGGCTACTCCACTTTTGTGGAAAGCTTACGAGCTAACTACAAAGTTTTACAAAAAGACTTTATACAATTACTGCTATTACATCGACATTAGAAAGGAAATATTTATTGTTGAATCTAACAAGCAACACATTATTCCTTTCTATCTCTCTTTTTTCTCTTTTGCTATCTGTCTTATCTTTTGCCTTTATTTCATATTTGACGCATTATTTCACCCTAGCTCTGTACCACTTCAATTAATACTGCTCAACATTGCTGGAGCTCTGTTCATTGTCTTGTGTATCAGCCTCAACCTAATTTTCTTCACGTATACAAAGGAACTTACCGAAAGTGTCAATAATCTCTTTGTATTCGAAAGAAATCTTTGTTCGCTTCGCGAAAATCTTCTTCGGCAACTGAACAAACGTTTGGATCTACTCTATTTATTTAAAAAAGGTAAGAAATATCGCTCAAGTAAAAACTCCTCACAATCAAACATTAACAATTTTATTTTGCCATTCGCGCAGAATTCAAAAAAATAATTAAAAAGGATACTTCTGCTGACGTCATGGGAATCTTAATGATTGGGTTGGTAATATTTGAAGCAGCAATTGCAGTAGTTGTGGCACCAATCGCAATAATACGTGGATTTGATCCATTCTACCATGTAATGAAGAGATATTTCAAATGCAGTCCTTGGAAAGAATTGTCAGCCCTCGTTAGATACATGTTAACACAGTGGGGCATTTCGGAAACTAGTCGAACTATGACCTTTACTTTAGTGCTATGCATGGCACTTGGAAAAATCTACTTGGACTGTCTCTATAGAATTAGCAGAGTATCTGTAGGTATGTACACATTGAATAAATATAAGCAACTTCGTTGTATACTTCAAATTGGTCAGGATCCAATACGATATGCGGCAGGAGTATTGATAATGGTGGGACTCCTTGTAAGCATTGTATGTAATATTGTCCTTCTCTCAAGTTCACATATCCTTTCGGTGGGAATGTATATTTATTTTGTAATTGTAACTTGTATAGTATACATGGTAACATTTGAAGGCCTTCCTATTTATACGGAATGTCATGAGTTTAGTAAACGACTTTTAAAACGTGGATGGTTGAGTCAAACAAAACTGAAAACTTGTTTAAGCAAAAGCGATAAAATTCTTAATATTCAGAATTATCTGTTTTGGTGGAAGTCTGTGCAAGCCCAAAGGCCTATTTCATTCTGTTATGGGTTTGCGATTTTTGAAAGGGGGACGAAAGCCAATTACTATACTAATATAATTTTGTATACAATTAATATTTTACTTCTTATTGATTAAATACGAGTCGTTAATAAAATATTATATCATCCTGCATTCCAAAACGCTTTGCTTATTTCAAGAAGACAACTATTTGGACATTTTGTGCATATTTTGCCATAAAAGTTTACTTAAGACAAATAAAATTTGTATTTTACATATTTACAGAAATCAAAATTGACCCACAAATATTTGAGATCAATGCAAAAGTTGTTAGGCAAGTAATTCTTTTGATATCATAAATTCCACCATTAGACACAGCGATCACTTTATAGGCTCTTATCTCCCGTCTAGCCAAAGGCCCTCTGTACTCTTTCCTTGTTTGTAAATATCTCTGAAACTTTACACTATAATTATGTACCATTGCTGTAAATCCTACAAACATGACTGGCATAGCATAACCGACATACATATTCCTCCAAACGCTGTTGCCACAAATTCTCCTTTTCCTATCAATTTTACATTAAGAAAAACAGATTGAACAATCATAGTCGAATACACTGATTTCAAACCTGGAACAAAGATTTCACAAATACGTTATTGTAAACTGTCGTCAATATTCGTAATTTTGAATAAATCTGTAGTTGTTCTCGTAACAAAGATTGATTTGATTTACATCCAAATCTTATTCGTTTCATTTCCATCATATGAGCAATTGTTGTTTTAAAGGTGTGCATGAATAAAAGATTAATATGCAATGCGAGAAACATTGTTCCCCAAATGTAAAATATAAACCAATTATCAAAATAAAGCCTACGCAAACCGCAGCGATTTTATAACCTGGGAATAGAAAGTCAAATGATTTGTAAAAGATTGAGCCAAATTGCCAGTTTTGTTCCAAAAAGTAAAGATGTATCAAATATAGAACAGGTAGAAATCCGATAAACATGTAAAGCAGTATGAATGTAACCACTTGAGTGCGCACTCGTTTTGAAGCTGAGAAGGCATTCCTTCCAAAGTGCTCTGTAAAAACAAAAACAAAAATTAACAGCATTCATGGATGAGAACTAAAACAAGTAGTAATTACCTTTCTCCAAATAGTTGATTAAATTAACAATACTGCCAGTAAATGAGACGACTTCATGTGGTGCCTTTTTATGAGGTGTTGGGTGAATTAATGTCACTAGAGAGACAATTCCCCATTCAGAATGGAAAGCTATATAATCGTAATGATGTTCATCCAAATACTTGGGAAACAGATTGACTAACAATGCCCAACATATCAATGTGTAAAGAAACTTTATGAAAAGGCGTAATAGCCATAAATAATACTGGGTAGGTTTTGGGTTTACCTGAAATGAGATCTGAAGACCAGGTTTCCATTTCAAATAGTATGGAATAGAAAGATTGTAATAGCTAAAGATAAAGAAATATTTTTGAAATTTTTCCATTTTATAAAGTTTTTATTGAGCAGGAGTCGAGTGCGACAATTTATAATGTGTCCAGTTCGATACACTTTTCATTTCGCGATACGATAAAACGCAATATTTTCAGTAACAACGTTACTGCGGGGTAAGGTAATCATGTAATCAAGAAAACTATTGCTCATTATTAGTGTTTTTTTGAAAAATGGTAAATATATGTTTCGGTACTGCAAACTACGCGTTTACCTTTCTGAAATATCATTATGCGTCACCAAAACGAACAAAAAGCACCACGCAGCAGTTGGTTTTAATTAAGTTAGATTGGTTACTTGTATACCAACAAAACTATAATTATTTCGGAGTATAAATAATAAATAGCTAGTAACCTATTTTGTGTGCATTTCATGCACTCCTCTTATATCAAAGTATTTCCTTTGTCTTCATTGACTTGGTGCATTGATCTTAAAATAGGAATTCTCCGTGCTCGTCTAACAACGTTTAATGTTTGTGTCATACACTTACTTTTTGACAATACCGATATGCATTGCTTACAAATCTGACAATGCATTTGCATTGTTAGATGCATGGCTGGGCTGGCGTTATATGCTAGAAACGAAAAGGAATAGGTCCTACTTTTACCTGTAAAATTAGAAACTTAGAACCCAAGAGTCAGATGAAGCTAAACCTTCTTCCTAAACTATGTTTTCACGTAAGTGGTTTCAATTTATGTTATGCGTTCAGGAAACTTCAGTCAATTGAAAAATGTAGGTGAAATACTCACGACAGTACAAAAGAGCAAAATAGTGCTTGGCTCAAGTGCATGTTAAATTCATATGCAGAAGATATACATATTTACAAAGAAACCTAACCCTTTTAGTACCAGAATTGAAGGACTGACTGACAAATCAACTTATGTATATGTTATATGTCATGTTTATTCATATCTTTGTAGAAAAGAGCAACATCAACCATATTTTATTCATGAAGTTCATTCTTCCAGAGAACACTCATATAGAAAGTAAGATATTTACGATCTGCTTTTCTTGAAAGCAACAACTTTTTTATATTGTTTTACGAGATTCATTCTCATAATGGGCAATAACGCATCTGCATTCCAAAAAATAAAAATGTTGGCGACATCGATTAACCAATTACAATCAAAAGTTACAGTTAGTAGAGACGCATCAGTTACCACCAACGTTGCAAGTATATGGTCAATTCCTGAAGAGGTAAGTTATTTTAATTTTTTTCATGAGCTAAATCCATTATTACATTACACTATTCACATTTAAAAATGTGTCACTCTGATTTTGTTATTAGGTATTGCAAATGCTCCTTTTGAAATACACGAGCTCTAAGGATATACAACACTTTTGTTTTGCATTTCCTCAAATTACAATGATGGATATAAATAAACAGATTTGGTTGTTTGATCAGGTAAATATAGCTTGCATCAATATTTAATTCTCGATAACTTTTTAAAAGTTTGACTCAAATACGAATTTAATTTGTCCCTAGATCTTTCCAGTTATATTAAGATACCTGAAAAACAAAGACATTTTGAACCTTAGACTAGTCTCCAAGCGCTGG
The DNA here is from genome assembly GCA_034700685.1 of Willowsia buskii. Taxonomy (NCBI): domain Eukaryota; kingdom Metazoa; phylum Arthropoda; class Collembola; order Entomobryomorpha; family Entomobryidae; genus Willowsia; species Willowsia buskii. The sequence goes on from JAQIXW010004329.1 coordinate 11,295, forward strand.
CGCAGATACGTGGATTCATATTTGGAAGAAAAGCATACAGAACTACAAGTTTTTCTACATAAAATTAAATTGTATGACATAAATTGCAACAAACTATTGAGAATATCAAGCAGTGAAGTGTTTAACGACGACAAGAAATACTTTTTAGTTAGGAGGTCTGTAAGAGTATATTTTGGCCTTAGTCCAAACGACGACCAAAATTTGAAGTATTTCCTAGCCAAATACGGAAATCAAATTTCACACCTACAACTATCTGTAAAGTGTGCCACAACAAAGACTTATATTGATTATTTATGCCACCTGTTCCACAAATGTCAGCATTTGAAATCTATAAAATTTAAAGGAATCTTGAAATACAGAGGAGAATTAGTAAAACCGCTGGCATTTCCAACAGACCTGGAAACTTTCTCTGAATATAATAGACTGAAAAATAACTGGCCTAAAAGTCTAAACTATATCTGTTTTGAAAACTGGGG